>JZLH01S0594264.1:18120-31170 GCA_001188425.1 Eucidaris tribuloides | reverse complement strand
ATATCATTCTTGAGATATTTGAGACACAAAAATGTGACCAGAAAGAAAGAAGATGAAGACTAGATTTGAATTCGTCACTGAGACGAATTAGGTGATCCGCACGTCATCTTAGTTACATGTAACTCCAGTCACGAGATGTGGACTAAATTCGATTTTCATTAATGACGCCTTAGACGACGTTAAAGATAGCAAAATGATAAAATGTATGCAAACTGCAATTTGAGGAATAGGCCTATGGGATTTTTTTTTAAAGATTTTGACACGCGCGTACGCGTCTTTCATTACGCGCTTGCGCGCACATGGATATGTCCAAAATTTGACCCTTGACCTGATCTTGACATGTGCAAAATTTGGATTTGTAATTTGGCTCCAGTCATGAGATATACACAAAATCCGCTTTTTAACGACGTCATATATGACGTCACAGATGACTGATCACATTGACAAGATGTCATTTTTGAGAACTTCATCAACACGTCATCGTTGAAATATGCAACATTACAGGACATGCCTAGTCACGACATTATGTACTACATTTGATTTTCATTGATGACGTCATAGATGACGTCATCGAGATTAAAATAACAAAATGACGCATGAAATCATGTCTAGACATCATAGCCTATCAGAACAGCGAACAAAAACATGAAAGTCATGGGTTATTCTAGAGATTTATGACTGATTTTATTTATAAATGTCAGAGATATTTTGGGACACAAATGTGCCAGAAAGAAAGAAGAAGAAGACGAAGGATAATGAAGATTCTGACGAATATCATGGTGATCCGTAACGGTTTTACACGTGCGGGTTATGCACCAAATGATGATCGAGAGGAGAGAGATTCTGACGAAATCAAGGGTGATCCGGCAATCGGTTACAATGGCGGTGTGATCACCAAGAAAATCAGCGAAGATCAAATGTAAAACAATTTAGGGTATGTATTATTCGGCAAAAAAAAAAAGTCAGACGGAATACCACTTGCAAAACAAAACCCAGTTTGCGTTATAATTTCTACAGTCTACAAATTCCCGCCACTGTGACTATAAATCTCTCGATTCATGCTCGCCACAAATTGATGAGCCATGAGAGGATTGTCAGCAATATGAATGATTTTTGCATATCATCTTTTGCCACTCTATTTCCGTTCCCCCGTTGTGTTTCCGTTGGGGTGGGATGAGCATGGCGTACAGATGGGCGGGTTTGGGTGCGCTTGACCCCCAAATGCAAATTGATCATGGTCAGAGAGGCTTATATTATCTTATTTTTTTTCATGCAATTGAGGAACAGATTTCGTAGAGTTTGTAAATTTTATAAATATTTCCATACTGTTATAATGATTATTTACAGTAAAACAGAACAACCGTTTATAACGCGCAGCTTACATGGACTCATTGATGTATCGCTAAACGATGTACAGACAGATTTTGCAATCTATGTATCAAATAATAACAATGTCCCCATTGGGTGATAATTTGTCCTAAGCTATTTGTACAACTGTGACTGTTCATCTAAGTTGTAGCTAATACTGAGTACAAATTAGTACCGGCATGTTTTATGATTTAGCAGCTAATAATCTTCAGTTTAAATTCCAATATTCGTCTGTTCGTTCCTGTTTCTCTGTGTATATCAACACAACCAGCAACTACTTCAATCTCTCGCATCAACCATAGTGCAGGCATAAGTTCTACAGTGTCAAAAGTAAAATCCTGACGAACTTTACGACAATGTAAAAAATCTGTCAGGTGATGGTTATACCATGGGATTTTTACGCCATTATGGACGTCAGTAACGCGTATGAAACTGGTCAGTCATCAAAATGTGCTCCTTTCATATTTTCAGCCAATAATAATTCAAATGCATTCGCTTGTGATTCATCTGGCTGTTCATAGTAAGCTAAACTGTTTCACAAATTGGAACGAGGAATGTGCTTGAAAGACCGCGGAGGTAACTAAACTACAGAATATTTGGATGATGCCATAAAAATTCATCTAAATGGCTGTTTTTGAGGGTTTGTGTGTTGTGTTGGCAAACTACCAATTTTATAAATTATGTAAAGTAATCCGTGAGCGAGCGCAGTGTGAGACGACAGGTTTTGTGAAAATTCGATCATTGTATGAGAAACCTTAGGATGCCAACTCTACAGTCTTGCTTCTTTTAAAAAAATAAATAACACCCCTTCCACGGTATTTCAAAAGTTGATATTCAACTTGAGAAATTTTGGGCTGTCGTGATTGGAAACATTAATTACCACCTGTCCACTGTTTATGCAATTTGACACAAAGATGCATATTACTGATTTCTGAAACGATTTGATCAGCACCGATCACCAATGAGTCAATGGAGTGGGTACTTTACAAGGAAACTTGCGATAAAGTAGAGACTTTTCTGCGACAAACACGCCAATAATTATAATATAGTGCGAGTCTCTGATTTTCGGCTCATTCATACAATGAGATAGAGTGAGGGGCCAATTATATTTTGATGTAAACACTGCTGTTAAGAATTAAACAAATTCTAATTGATACTGGTATAACTAATTCCTCTGATGATGTTCCTAGACCCTCGCTCGAAGCTGCACAGCACACATGACACAAAGCACACACACACACACAACAACAAGCCACGACAACACACACCACACACACATACACACACACACACACACACACACACACACCTCACACAGCACACACCACAACACACAGCACAACGGCACACATCACACACACACACTACATACATACCGCAGCACAATGCACATGATGTATATGTTAAACCCTATTTATTTAGGTAATCGTTCTTTTTCGACCCCCAAATGATTTATGCTATACGGCCAGGTGGGTGGGGGGGGGGGGAGCGTTGAAAAGGAGTATTGCAATTTCTACATTATCACGAATATGTCTGGCAAGTTTGGTCAACACTTTTTTCACTTTGTTATACACTTACTGCATTCTTGATAAACAAAATTAATAAAAATGATATGAAAAACAGACGTTGTAGATAAAACGAACCACTTTTCTTCCTTTACTTCACTTATTTGACCTAGTGTTACGCCACTCGCTGAACTCCGTTATAAATCGATCTTTGAGGGTTTTAATGGTCTTGTCTCAATGAACCTTGAACAATATGATTTGGTAAATATGTAACCGTGTATTTGAGTAATAAAAAACAAGAGACGAAGTTTTTTGTTTGATTTTTCAGTAAAACGTTATTATCATTCTATAAGGCCTGCGGCCAAATAATAATACACACTTATATCCATTGAATATCCTAACATAATTACACTCCAGACATTTAGTTTACATTTAGAAATTAGAATGCAAATGTATATAGATACTTGAATAAATTTGTTCTATAATATGATTTATAATATGAAAACATATTCAAATGTAACAGAATGGTAAACATATTTTACATGGGACCAATAAGCAGGTCATACGCCGCTCACGGTTATATATCGGTGTAACCGCATTGTAATAGCCGAGCATTACTGGAATCGGTGTGGTATATATGCCACATATACACGATAATTTTTTGGCATTATTTTCAACGAGATTGTTACTATCGGCTCCTTAGCAGTCTTGGTGCGTTGTTAATGCATTTAGTGTGTGTGAGGATTAATTTCTATAGTGCTACATGTATATTACCATTATTATTGCAGTTTATGTTACTTTTCTCCTTTCACTTCTTTCCCCCCATCTTTATCCTTTTACCTTAGCTTTCTCTTATTTTCCTCTGCTTTCTCCGCTAATCCTTTCTTTCCTTTGTCTTTTCTTTCTCGGTCCCGACTACTCAATTTTTCTCTAGTGTTAATGATTTCAGATCACATGACACAGAGTGTTAGTTAAGTTGTCGGACATCCAGATACACATTACTCACTATACAGGTGGCTCAGAAGATGAACACTTTAGATCGCCTATTTTTTTTTTTTTACTATTGTCGGAAAAATCTTATTGTCTTTTGATTCGCTTGCGTAGGACATTCTTTTTTCAACAAAATAATGACATTGATCATTGGATTTAAAGGCCAAGGTTCACCTGACATCAAGTTGCGTTTTTAATAAAAGAGAACAATGAGAGAACATACTAATAATGTTTGGCGAACATCACCTAAAGAATAACAGAGTTATGGAGTTTCACTTTTAATTTCGGAGTCACATGCGAAGCAGTCCCCATATGTATGTTATATAAATTTCATAAAGTGCGTTTTCGCAGAAATTTGAAGAAAACGATATTACTGTGCATTCATATGTTTATCAGAAAATTCTTCAGACATGCTTCTATGAGAAAAAATCAGTTATCCTGGAACGCACATTAAGAAATGGCAGTTTATGGAATTATATAACATGGCATAATTTGCGACTGCTCGGCACGTGTACGTCAAAAATTTATAAACTTTGAACCTCATAATCTGTAATTCTTGGTGGATTTTCCCAACTTTTCCATTAATATGTTGTCTCTCATTGATTCTGGCTTTTATTAAAACGCAACTCTGATGTCAGGGTGAACTTGCTCTTAGTAAGCCGTTTGATTAGGGCCATTTTCTGAGGCCTTGTAATTTTTCCAGATTGCTACCTTTCAACTCCACGATCCCGAACACCGAAGATATTGACTTCCTCGAGGTGGCCATGAAATGAGCTGGCAGACAAACCGCAATTCCTCTCACATTTGCCTTACGTTTAGCAGGACCTTCCTGTGGTTTTTTGTGTAGCTTATTCCTATAACACGCTTCTGTGACGAGAGAATATTTCGGTTGTTCCAAGCATTGTCTGGATTTGATAAAGTGCAAATTTGGAAACGACGTTGCTTCAAGAAATCGGCCCTAGGATACGTCCAAACGACTTACTGAAAATCAATGACATTGGTAATAATTTTTTAAGGGAAAAAAGTTTTCTAACCACATAAAACAAAAACCGAATGACATCTTTGCCGGATGTGTTGAAGAAATTAGCAGATCGCAGGTGTTGCGTTCTTTTGGGCCACCCTGTACTCAAAATTAAAGGGAGAAGGCACCAAACAACTAACAGGCATAAGTTAAGAAAACATCTGAGTTCTTGCCAACCAACAGATCGCACCATACGCATTGCTGCATACTGACCAAGCATGTCCGGTTGCATGCACCTGACTGTGTTAGTCACGCCACAGTAGTGTATGCTACTGCTTTGAAATCGATAACTCCTCCCCTACTGACTGTTTCTGCAAGTTTATCTTTAAGACAAGGCTCAAGACATATAAAAATAACAAATTTAACTTATTTATAGGGCCTTGCCGAGTGTGAGTGCCACACAGTAGCCTTATTTAGGCGTCTTTAATCATCCCATATACCATTAATCTCACAATATCTCAATGGCCTTTTTTATTTATTACTTATGCCTGTTAGTTGCCTGCCTCTTCCTTTAATGTATTTGTCATCCATGTTATTGCTGGTATAATAAAACGATCTGAAGACAATAAATATCATACTGGGAGTTTCTCTGGGCACGGTAACATCATTATAGTTTATCTCGGAGAGGCTATAAAAGTCGTGTGTCAAATCACTAACAGACGGTGTCCAAACATGCATTCGAACTATTTAAAACGAAATCTAAAACATAACAATGTAACAAAACAAAATGTGTTTGGCAACGCTGTGAAGCCACGGAAAGCTTTAATAAAAGTGAAACGTAATCATCATTCGAAATAATAAACTACATATCTGCAGTAATATAAGGTAAAGCATACATCTTTTAACCACTGTCCTTGCTATCACTTCTATTCCTTTGAATTTCAACACTTGACACTGCATATCGCGATACAACTTTGCAACAACGAAGCAGTTTTCCTACCTTTTGCTCTTATTTATTTTATTTTTTTTTAGCAGTGACGCCATTTGTGCTCCCTTCGTGGCAAGACTTTGCACCAATGTTTGCCGCCTTACATCGTGGCCCTTTTCCAGTGCAACTCGACCAATTTTCATCATTAGGGTACAACTTTGAATCCGTAATGGTTCTGTGATATTAAATGAATTTTATGAATTTTTATTCTTAATGTGCAGTAGTTAGCAAGTGTGCCGAATAATGAAGTATTCACTGTAATTCATCCTTTGTGCTTGTGGAGAATTTACTAGAAAATTTAATTTGTCAGCACACACATTTAGCATTATAGGCCCAACCGTAACTCCAACTCGAAAATATTTACTCGAAACTTAGGGAAAAGCCAACTTTAAAAAACCGAAACTCGAAAATATGAACTCGAAACGTACACTCAATGAACTTATATCAACACTATATATTAAGACAGTTGTATCAGTTATGCTGTATAATGGAGCATTAATCTTCTCCCGTTCATTATTAGCAACAGTTTCGTACAATTAAAATACTTTCGCACCTTTTGTAATTCGCGTCTAACTCGTAGACAGCGTAATTGTTACTATTATTTCTTGTTCACTTTATTTTGTTTCTCCCCCAATTTGTTTCATTCGATCCCTTTTTTCTCCTTCAAATTGCACTTCTCACTACCTCTCAATTCTTATTCACATCATTAAGGGATTACTAATCAGCGTTAGCTTTACACTTTAGCAGCTACATGGCAAGCTTGATGCTCCTGAAAGTAATGGTTGTGTGATCGAATAGTAAACACGTATGGGTTTCAAATAACTACAAACACCAGTTCTGAGTCATTCTCTAAACGCTGAAGTGTTGTGCATGAGTAACTGATCGAATTGAAAGCTTTCGTATTGTCATCTGGAAAATTTGTTTGAGTTACGTTGCGTAAAATAATACTGAATAATATACCAATATGCAAAAAGCAATGTAACATGAAAAATAATTACGTGACACTAATGAAATAATACGAATTCATATTTACGCAGATTATATATTTATTAGATATTTTGAAGTGTATAGTTAATGCCACAAATCTTACTTGGAATATGCGATGCCAAGAAAACAAACAAATTATTTTTGAGATATATGTTTACTATGTTATGATTATGTTATTAATGAATAATTTTCATCAATTATTCATTATAAGTAAATACTTTTGTCACGAAATCTCATATTGGGAATTACAACGTTGAAAGTATGCCTAAATCAAATCAGTGCGTCCAGGAAATTCGCCCTTTCGATTCGCTCAACATTAGCGAGATAACGTGCACCAAACAAGAGCCGTCTTCGCTCTCCGGGGGCCACCGCCTCACACCAGTTTCATTATATCCTCAATGACGTCATTATGGGTGTTCTTGGGATGTGGTTGAGTTTGGGGAACGTGCTGTTAACTTGATCTATGGCGAACAGAAATATATCCGCCAAGATGCTCAACATGTGGAATGGGTTTAATAATGAAACATGGTCAACCAAATTCGAACTAATCCGACGAACCGAGAATCCGGACACAACCGCGATGACAATGGAGACATAGCTCGCATCGTCTTCCTTATGAAAGTGAAAGGCACATTCCAGCCCTTTGTCATCGCGGTTTGTCCGGATATGGCAGCTGAGAGCCAGAATATCTCGACGTTCGATGACGCGCCGCTGTTGAAAAATTGGGCAAATTTGAAAATTGCATTGGCTCCGAAAAATAGCCTCAGAATCAAAACGCCTTACTCAAAATCAATGATCTTGGTATCATGTTATTGGAAAAAGAATGTTCTAATCAACGAAATAAAATTAATGACATTTTTGCCGATAATGATGAAGATTAACGATCATACTTGTAGATTCTTTCTGGGCACACCTGTATAAATAGTTACAAAACCCGGTAATCGGGTTTGTTATCCTTAAATCCCTTGCGCATTTTTCGCGAATAGTTAATCATTATGACGGTATTTAATAAGTGTCGTGACAAGTACATTTTTAGCAGTGTACAAACTGGATTGCGGACTTTCACTCAGTGCAAAAATAATTAGCGTTGTGGAATGTCACTCCGTCATTGCCTGTTTGCAGAACTAGGGTCAGTGCGTTGACAAGCTATCAGTTCAGCAATGTCTCTGTGAATCCGCAAAATGTTTTGAAAATTGAGTAGAACTCTTGGTGAGGCATTTGAGAAGCAACCGTTCTATAAATAATGGGAAACTGGAATTGGTTTTCGTTAAATCATCAAAAGAAAACCTTCGCTGGTAAGCTTCGCGATGACGATTAATGTAGAGGCCACAGGCCTTCATAAATATTAATACATAACTGCAAGAACCTCTATAGGGCGAGTAATGTTCGGTGTCTGTGAATCGCTATTCGACGCTCGATTTCTTCTTCTACGCGGACGGGACTGAGGACTTGGCCTCATTAATAGTCGTTATCTCATCAAGCTGCGCTAATGAAAATTCGGATAACAAATGTGTTTTCTCATCAGCAACTTCATCTAATCAAGTGTAACGTTACTTTTCGATCCAACGCGACTTTTTTTCTGAGAGCGTTATTTGGGTCAATGCCATACGGTTACTTTTTTTCATGTTTCAATTTAATCAGAACCCGGTATCCAGTCCAGTAGGTGACCACTGAGTTCACGCTGACTGACCACAACGATTAATGTAACACGATAACAATCATCGTCTTCCATTTCAAACTCGGTCAAAGTCACCCAGCGGATAGACCAGCTAGGTCATCGTAGTTCAAAAATGTTAAACCAAAGTCCCTATCACATTGACGCCAGCGAGTATACACATGATACATAATATTTGTCTCTGGTTTTTTATTTTTCAACTTTTTCAAAAATGGTGGGTTTATGACATTGCCGAGTTAGTATAGCATGTTGTTAAATTATTTTTTATGCAACAATACATCACAAGATTCATTACTCTTCGTGGGTACGAAAGTCGCTACCAGACGGACCGAGAAAGTAGATCTAAGTTTGATCGCTTTGGATTTGCATTTGGATCAAATTAAGCCGGGTTAATTTTACGGGCCTGGTTATTTCACCTCCATATGGACATTTCCGGAGGCTATGCGGCACTGAGACGATGAACATAATGGCAACGTGAAGGGGATTTGAGAAAGAAGTTTGAGTCTTTACATCCCCTTGAAATTCAACACCGACACCATACGGGTAAACTAATGCAGACAAACAAGCATCTTTGTCTTTTTTTTCAATTCTTGTACAGTGAGCTGCATTTTTGCTTTCTTTGTGGCGCAACGTTGCGCACCGAAAGTTTTGCACGCTTATTTAGGCCTCGAATTGTTGGCCTCTTTGTAGTGCAACTCCGGCAACTTTTCGTCACATCACACTGCAACTTGAAGGTGTTTGTATAATTGAATTGAAACTTTTTTCATAATGCGTGAAGTAGTCTAGCATGCGCAGGAAAAATGAAAATACAGACGCAATCCTACGCCTTGTGGAAAATTTACCTAAGAAAATTTATTGTCAAGACAACATTTACATTTAGACGCAATCACTAATCCAGCTCTAAAAAATTAACTCGAAACATTCGGAAAAATATTACTCGAACTTAGGTGAAAACCATAACTCGAAACTCAACACTCAATAATTATTTTCAACACCTGTTAAGACAAGTGTATCGTTACTGTCTGTATAATACAATTATTATTTCTCCGTCATTATTAGCAATGGTTGGCGTATGTATTAAACTTAAACTTGATTTCTACTTTTCCGCACTTCTGTTCTATCCCCTTTTCTCTCTTTCATGCTGCACTTACTTCTCACTACCTCTCAATTCTCTTCACTCTTCTGGCATTTACGAAGTTGTACTATAGTGTTACATGATAGCTTTACAGGCTACATAATAGAAGGAAAGATGCTCGATACTCTAAAAATCTGATTTGTCGTCGAAATAAACAATATGCATTATATGAGATTTTGAATGTGTATAGTTATTAACAATTAGCTATTACTATTATGTCGTATAGTTATTAACTATGGCCATTAATATAAGTTAATTGCCCATAAGTCTTATTTTGAATATGCGATGTAAGAAAACAAACAATGAGAATGAATCTTATTGTGGTGATTATGATATCATTACGATTCAGATTCGATTCAGAATCACGTTATAGTTATCCATTAACAAAAAACTATTATCTAAAATAATACACCAATAATATTTTTAGCACCAGGGGTGGCGGAACCGGGGGGCAAGAGCATGTGCCAAAAAAATCGTGCGACAGGAAAAATCGCCTTTTTTTCGAATGGACATGTGCCCTTTGTGAAGGCACACTTTTTTTAGTTACGCATTTTCTTCCTGCAAGGTGAAATATCTCTTTTGACTCTCATTGATTTTTTGTTTCTTCTCTTTTCTCTTCTCTTTTCTTTGCTTTTTTTGTATGATTTTTTTTTTATCTCTATTGCCCTGACGAGGGCATGTTTACAGTAAAAGAAGAAGATATCAATTGCGTAAATTATGTTCAACGGAATTTTGTGGGCGCAAAAAGAGCGTTGGTGCTCTCATCTTAATGCCCTCATGGGCGTAAGGCAAAACTCGGCCCCTAATGTTTGCCCACTACCCCCCCCCCATTTAACTCAAAGACAAATAGTGACATTTTTTCTTAAGTTAATGTGCATTCTTTTGGTTTGTAGGCCCCTATACCCATATATGAGTGAAGTGAAATCTTTTTTGAAATGATGACGCACTGTGTCATGAGGTGATTTTACTTTCATGTTGTGTTATTGTTATCATCAATGTATTTTTGACCTGATCGCGGCGCTACATCGTAAAGAGAACATTACTTTTTTTCAACGAAGAGGCGCATTATGCAGCCTAAAGGGCATTTGGCCTCTCCCTTAGTGTCTCGGGGTGGCAAAATAATTGGACCCTTCCATCTTTTTATCGTGACTACATTTTTATGTGCTTTCTGCAAGCGATAAAAAGGTGTCTGTTCGTGAGAAAACTGTCATGGTTGGCCTTTTCTTCTCTTCAACAAAGAAATCCCCTTACTAATGAGTAGATGCCCTTTTTGTAAGCAGACTTTGCGTATTCCACAAAATGGCATCATGACTGCAGGAATTTATAAAGGTATATTTAGAGCACAATTCGTCCACAGATGGGTACCTTCGAGTTGTACATACGCCCAGAATAACCACAAGCGACTTTTATATGCCTAAAATTCCAAATTTCTCCACAACGCTCCTCACTCGCTACGCTCCGCCCGCGGAGTATTATATTCATATTTCCATATCGCAATGCCCTTCAAAAAAGCGTGGCTCAGATTAATTACCGACGAAACAATGGACATCACTTCATCAAAACGTCAACTCTGACGGGCTGAAAATACCGCTGAGTGCCGCGCAATATGCCTCTTTTACGCTGTTACAGCAATCCCCCATACGTGCCCTTTTTTGGCTTTGCCCCCCCGCCCCCATCTTCCGCCGGCCCTGTTTTTAACATAAGCGTAACTGATAAATAACAAAAATAATGACGATGACATACACATAAACATTAAGATTAATATTAACAATAGCATATAGATTACGTTTATTATGAAATAAATCGGCGAACAATTACCTTCAATGTATTACAAGTTTTAAAATTATTTTGTCGTCCAACACAAATCTGCTTATTTGGCGGATGAAGGGAGATTAGAAACGGTTTTAAAATTCCTAATCAAATCTGTCGTGTCGGGAATGACTGGCCTTTTTATACGCTTCATACATAGCCGCAAATAAGGTCGCACAAACTTAGCGGTCAGCGGTCCTCGTCCTAGGGACGACACCCACCAGTCCAGAATGTCATTGCATGATGTCATGTGGCTGTTTTCACGGGAGTGTGGAGTGAGCGAAACACGCTGCCTCTGCTTGACCTAAGAGGCAAAAAAGGATGATGATGATTATTATTATCTATATTCATTATTATATAATTACTTATTCTTATTTATTCATTATTATTATTATCTATATATTATTAAATTATTATTATTATTGTTACTATATATTGAACTGCAATCATTCACATGAGAGGGACTCCAAACGCATCATCTCAGCATCCGAGACTATCAAATGCACTATACTAGAGCCTGAACTATCATTACGCGACTACACACACACCGGGTTTTCACCCTTCTCTTTTCGATGAAGTCGTCGTGGTTCTTTTCACCCTGACAGCAGCGTTTTCTCCTTCAACAGGGGACCCCTCCGAATTTAGTCCTACTCCGAGGCGGGCTAATGGGGCATAAAGTGCCCTCTATCTCAAGAACGCCAACGTGGACTCGGCCCGCCTTAGACCACCACACGACAACTCCATAAGTCCGCACCGGCGCGCCCCCCCCACCTCTAGACAACTAGCTAGAGTGAGCTGCAAGAGATTCCGCCCAAGATGCTCAAATGTGTAAGGAGTAGAGCTAATTGACATGAGTGGGGTCGGGGTAGTCCTCACTCCGGATCGCAACACTTCTCTAGAATGCAAGTTATGTTTTCTAACTGTGGCAAGATTCACGTTGGAATATTTTGTACTCAAACAGAATGACTTGTTCTTAAAACATACACCTAATAATAGCCTTGTGACAGACAAACTCTGTCGTGTTAGCGTGATCTATGGCATCAGATTTTATCAAGGCTCTAGGGCTCGAGAGAAAACAAAATGCTGGTATATGTTTATCCAGCCTTAGTAAACAAATTCGAATAATACATCTCCGCCATGGTTAGATCTAACTCTAGTCTGTGTGTAGAATTGCATTAATTTATCTTCTAACAGGATTTGGTAATCATTGACTTATTTTTTTATTACTTTTCCCAATCATGTCACTGCACCTAATGAAATGCGTCAGCAACCAATCCAACTAATCGATGACCATTATGAGATTATAGTACAAATCCTGTATGATGAAGTCCTTATTATACGACACAGTGACTCGCAGAACAGAAGCCATACTGTTTCTGCTGTGAGAATTTTCAGTCATCCACATTTCTCGTGTTTGTAAATACCAGCAAATCTGACTGTGACGAGAATTTGTCTTCTAGCCTTTCCTATGGGCATATTTCTAGCAGGAATGAGAGAATCAGAGATTAAAGGCAGTGCTCATTTGCAAACATCCCCGCAGACCTATGAAAAGATAATCCATGCCCTTAAGGCTATGATGGAGGCGATGTCGTGTAAAATCTGGGGGTCAGTGCATAGCTAGAATTTGAAAAA
>JZLH01S0594242.1:18414-30476 GCA_001188425.1 Eucidaris tribuloides | reverse complement strand
CAACACATATAGTGGGAATGTAATGCGTATATGAAGAGTTTATTTCCAAAAGGAACTACATCCATATTTGTTACTTCAGAGAAAAACGCATTTGTTACCAGAATTTGTACAGGCGCCTATGGAAAAGTGATATTAGAAAGTGCATTTTCTTATGGTTGCTTTCATAATTGAGGTTAAAACTTTTGCTCAAGGACAAGTACCTACCTGAGTAATGGTGTGATATCAATAACTCAATTTTCATCAAAAGTGGATCTAGTCCCTTTTGGAAACGAGCTCTTCATATACAGAAATTACTATGCACTGCTGGTTGCACTAAAGAGTTAAAATAACCTGAATAACTGCATTTTCTTTATCATTCTGGTGCACTTTTTTGATGGAATTGCACTTTGATACATTAAATCTTGTAATTTGATAATTCAAAATTGAAAATAAAGAAAAAAAGCAAGAAAAATGAATTTTCAATATTTTTTTATTGTTTTGGCGCCATTTTACCTTACAAAAATAAAGAAAAACAAAAGAAATGTATTGGATATGTTTTGAAATAGATGAAACATACGTTTCATGTCATATTTGAGTCAATAGATATGAAAAACAAGTGGCAGTAAAGTAAAAATAGAAGAAAACACTAAAAAAAAATGACACACGTGACCTTCAAAATGTGGTTGCCATGGCAACACGATTTTTCACGAGTAACCCTAAGCTATACACCAAAATGTTCGCCATAAAGTTTTAGGAAAAGTCACCAAGTTTGATCAAATTTCGACAAAAATTGTGGAACATGGCGAAAAAAATTTGGTAGGGGGGCACATTGTGCCCCCCTTGGGCTTTTTTAGGGTTAATGAAACTAAAACTGCACAGTGGAATGATAGGAAACTTTTGTTTGGTTTGTACTTGTCTCCACTGAATGAGCTATTTATTCAAAGTGTCATTCGACAAATCAAGTCCTCACAGATATTACACATGATCTAACCAATCATCTGCCGTAAACTTTAACGAAACAAAATGCAATGCTATTGTAATAATTAGCGATTCTGTGATTCTGAAACAGCGTTTTTACAGTGTATTTCAGACATTGAAAAACAGTGATTGTTATTAGAAACGAAAATCGTCGAAACTTTTCCTATCCCCTCGCTTGTGGTATTAATTTGGATTTATTGCATTGTGTTGTTTGCAATTTCAATATTTTAATAATCATATTACTTGTTGCTATACTTCAGACAAAATTTATCCAGACCTCAAGCAAATTGAGATGGTTGTCGATAGGTTTTTCTCTTAAACCGTATTTGGAATTTGAACACGTGCGTTATGAACTCACCTAACCTATTGTATTATTGCAACTATTTCTTCATCAAAATTAATTTTATATACAGCATGATGTCGCTCCAGTAGCCACCAAAAGGGAAACCAGAAAGTGGCCCTTTATAACAGGTAGCTGTCATGGAAGAATTTCTGAGCACATTTTGTCTCAATAGGAGTCAATTTAGAGGTCATCATAAGCAGGTGGCTAGAGAGTTGGTAGCACTCAGACAGGTTTTACTGTACCTCGTATTTTCAAAATCAATACTATATACATTTTAACGTCCAATATCGAAGTAGGATGAAACACTGCCCTCTTTTGATCCAAATAATAGAATTTGGTGCATCAGTGTTTCCAACAGTGCTGTCTAAATAACTTTTGTTATGTTATGTGATAAAATACAACATTCCTTGCATATTAACGTGTGCCTGCTTTTCAAGACTAGTTTTATTCTTTCTGTGATTGAATCTCCCCATGACAGTAGGCCTTTAACGTGAAACAATGCCAACACGATTCGATGCTCTGTGATTTAATCTCCCCATGACAGTAGGCCTTTAACGTGGAACAATGCCAACACGATTCGATGCCAGTTGTCATTCCAGTCTCGTCGCATCATCGATTCAGTCGATGAATGGGAAACTCTATCCTCCAAGGGAACGTGCGTGCCAAGACGCTGGCAGGAAATACAAGAGGATGTCTGCTTGGGCACATATCTAGGACTTGCAATAACTGGGACTTCTCCATCTGCAGTGGTTTCTACAACATCAGGTAATGTGAGTGTGTATATATATCGGGGTGGGTTGTGTGTAGTGTGGGGGAGGGGTAGAGTGAGTATAGTAGCGTCTGCTTGGAAGAATCAAATTCCCAATTGCGTGCTCATGTACATCTTAAACATCGTAATCATGTATCATTGTCGTATGTATTGCGTCTACCGTATGACCCCCAACGAAGTTCTCTTCACCTAAACGTAATTCCAGTGGAAGAAGCAAACAAGGGGGGTGGAAGTAATATTGAATATTAAGAATATATCTGCTGTTCTATAGACAACTTATTCAAGTACTTGTATTTCTTTTTAGTTTTAGTGACTAAAATTCGATTACGCTAAGTAAAATAATTTAACATGCTCAGTACTTATAAGTTTTCAGATGACAAAATGAGTGAGAAAACAAAAAGGGTACATAGAGGAGGGAAAGAAGGAAAGAAGAAATAAGAGGGTGACGAAGAAGGGGAAGAAGGAGGACGAGGACGAAGGAGGAGCAGGGGAGGAGGAGGATGGTGAGGAGGGGGTTAAGGAAGGGATGGAGGAAGAGGATGAGGAGGAAGAGGGGGAGGAAGGGGAAAGGTGTAAGATAAAACGAAACCACAAAAGAAAGCACGAAATCCCAGAAGAGGAGCGAGAACATTTGGAGGAATTAGGTTCCAACAACCTTTAAAACCCCACAAACAGCAGGAAAACATATCGTTCTTAAAGGAGGATACCACCGCATTGAAAGATGAAAGGTGGAAATAAAACTTTAAAGGAGCTAGGCGCAGATCTTCAAAGTCATTGAGGATTGATTATAAAGAAAACCATGCATGGGAGGAGAAATCGGCCAAGACAAATTAACCCTAACCTGGACGCGGTATAAAAGAAACCTCATTAATCAGAAGTTCATATTTACCGTACTGTGAATCAGTCATTGAAATAAGGTATAATGAATTAAGTAAATTACTTGATTGATATTGAACTGCATTATTTGTGATGAAGACGGATAACCAATGAAAGCATGTTAAATTTTATTTACCGGCGGTATAATTATGTAAATAAAAAATGATTACCAGGTCAGTGACTAATTCATTAGTGGATTAATGAGCCATCGATTAATTAAGATCACCCGGGAATCACGCGATTTAATGGATTATTATATTTGGTTTAATTGAATTTCTTTGGCAGCCCCATTAATTATTTGGTCTAATGGAGTGATCATGGAACTAACCTTGGAAATACGAGTCTTACTAGTGATTGTCTACTAAAAACCTTAATATATTAAATAGAGTATAACTTGGTGTTTTTTTGTGTATGTAACTTGCGAGTAAAAAGGAAAGGGCTAGAAGCTAAGAAGAAGGAAGGTAAAGACAGAAGAAGAAGCAAGAAAAAACATAAAGAGAGAGAAGGAAGAAGAAGAAGCAAGAGAAGGAAGAAGAAAGAGGAAAAAGAAAACGAGAAGAAAGAAGGACAGACAGAAAGAAAAACAAAGAGAAGGAAAGAAAGAAAGGACAGAAATTCGTATTGATATAACCACACAAAAATGCCTTATGTTTGTGGTATTTTGTTCACTATAGCAGTTTACGTTTAACTGTTAAAATCACATTTAAGTATTTGTTGATAAAGTTGATTTCAGTTTTGTTGATTATATTAATGTTTAATTGACAATCATGGTATCGAATTTATGTACAACTTATATGGGATCAATGAATTTGTAAATCATTTGTCTTATCGTCTTTTGCTTGGAAACAAAACAGGATCATGGCAATCATAATTTAAATCAAAAGCGAGTAATTTTAAAGAAAGGTTTATCTATCTATCTATCTATCTATCTATCTATCTATCCATCTATATAATCTATCTATCTATCTATATCTATCTATCTATCTATTTATCCGTCAGTTAATTAATTAATTAATCAATCAATCATTCAATCCATCTATCTATCTATCTATCTTTCAATGAATCTATCTATCTATCTCAACAATTAATTACCTCTGTTTCCATAATTGGAGGGGTGGAAATGATAATCAACAAATCTACGCCAAATTATTCATTGTCTACATGTACATGTACTTCAATTATCGTGATCCGTATGTGTTTGGAACTCGTGAAATGATTGATATATGACAAGAAAAGTCGATTGTTGCTGTTGTTATTGTTATAATTGTTGGTGACTTTTTTTTTCAAACCAAATATGATTTCGTTTGTATTCCCACCTAATACGATACAGAAATAAGGCCACAGAAATTCTACCCCTCTGCGCCGAACAGTGCTGGGAGGAAGGCCCGTGGATACAGGGGTCCTCCGTCTAGGATTGGAACGACGAGTTGCGTCGCGACGGAGACCTGGAGGAGGTTTAATTAAATTCTGACATAGATCTGTATACCCGACGCAACTTGTGTACCGTAAAAGTTGTAACCATCCAGTTTACATCGACCGAAAGGCCCGTATAGCGAATACCTTTTGGGTTCACTCAGGGGAAATAAGTTTATACCAAGTGATGGAATTATATCGACGAAGATTCTACAATAAGAATAAATCAAACGGCATTCTTTTGTTTCAAAAGCGTGATGCGAATATGTCTGGATTTTGTGATGTTGTACAAGAAGGAAATGATATTTGACACGGAATCATGACAGAGATTCCTTCGCCCACTTTTCGTCGATCAACTGATTAATACGTCTAAATGAAGACGATAACTTCACGAAATATGATTATACATTCCAATCCCAACGATGAATGATGTATAATATTCCCCATCTCTAACGGGGCAGTGAAGACAAGTCATATTTTTTAACGCAAAAGTTCGTCACCTCAACTGCCTCTGTGAAAACCACCTATCTTCTTACTCCCTGGAGTTATCCTTGCTACAAATAATTGTTTCTACGCTGCAGTCTATTCTCATATAACTGGATCACGTTGAGGTATCCGAATTAAGGGCGCGAATTTAAAATTGTGTTCATGATTTGCACACTCCGAAATGAACTTATCAAGCAAATAACTTAAAATCATTCATAATCCAGAGATTCGCATAAATCTTCACATCTCACAAAAGCATTGGCACTGAAAAGTCAGGGTTTTTTTTTAAACTAAGGAGTGATTAATTTCAAATAAAATGCACAGTGGTAACGACGCTCACTAAATCTTATTTTTTACCCAACCGTAAAGTAGTCTGACTGGCAGACCTGTTTAATGTTTCGTCGAGTGAAAACTGATTAACTCCTCATCAAAGCTTAAATATAATTGTGTTTAAAGGGAGAAGGAGCCAGCAACTAACAGGCATAAGTTAAGGAAATATTTGAGTTCTTGCCAACCAATCAGATTGCACGTGCACTGCAGGGAGCTGACCATGCGTGACCAATGCATGCCACGCGACGTGTGTTAGCCGCACCGTGGTAATGTATGCACTGTTTGAATTAATAAACTCCTCCCCCTATTGCTGTTTCTGCAAGTTTTATCCCTACATAAAACTTGCAAAGACGTAAAATAAACACAAATTAACTAATTTATAGGGCCTTGATGAGGGTGAGTATCACACAGTACCCCTTATTTAGGCTGTTTTTGTCACCATGTACCATAATTCTCACAATGTCACTTTCATCCTTAACTTATGCCTGTTAGTTGCTGGCGCCTTCTCCCTTTAAAAAGGTGGTTTGATGTATAAAACTTCAACCGGAGTCGGGTGACGTTTAAAAACGAAACGAAAAATAGGTCTAGATCGCGACGGATAGGAGCAAACTGTGTGGGATCCCCCTCCCCTAAAAAATAGAACATCCACCCAAAATTATTCAGATTACCATTTCTATTTGTAATAATGGAATAATAGAGGATTGTAACTGGTCTGCTTTTTTTTTAAGTTAATCGACGATTTGAAATCTGTGACACCGCGAGATATAAGTGACTGCCTGACATATTGTGAAATTTTGGGTCCCTGCTACGAGCTCGGTCGTTGGAACTAGCCTTGCATCAGGCACGGTGAGACTTCAGTTTCAATTTTCACCTGACCGGCATTTCTTATTTCCAGAAACATAATAGTTCATAGCATTAGTTGTTATAATTTCCTTCAATAATTTAATTTCTTAAAAGTGACCTTACGAATCGATTTCAAATTAAATTATTTTTTAAATCATACCGGGAAAAAACCCCGGATTGATTGGTACCACTCCTAGCAGTTAGTATTCACTTTATATACTGTGTATTTGTATAGCTTTATATATATATCAGTTTTGTATTGCAGGGATAGTCCTTGATAAGTCATTTATGATGTTTTTGGTCTATCCCCTTCACAAGTTTATTTATGCCGTACCGTACATGTATTATTGCTATTGTATGTATCATATGATTGTAATTTATTTATATTTATATGTATTTTTTATGTAAACTTTTATTGAAATGTGGAAATAAATTGAAATTAAATTGAAATTAATCCCTAGGTCCAAATGCTTAGTTTAGTTTCCTCAATAGGTCATAGTCTTGCAGCCTTCATAGTTTCCTAAAACGTATCGTTTCAACAATGTTTCCAGTTTGACAAAAAGTCTGAGCTACACGATCCTCTATTCCTATAGTCTCTCTTATCAGGTCTAAAAATGAATCCATTAAAGAAAATCAGATCAAAGCGATCATTAAGTGCTTTTGAAAAGTGGAAATGAATGTGCAACTATTCCAGTTCCCTCTCATAAGCTGTTATGTTGTAGAATGTTTGTCCTCAGGACATTACTACCGATATTTGTCAGGAAATATTTTTCTGATGACAGCATAACTAAGGTTTTAGGTTCTCGAGTGTTTATTTGTCAGTTTAAACACTATCGTATAAGTCAGATATCAAAGGTTTGCTATGTTTTAAATGGGACCTCCATAATGTTAACCATTACCTTTAACCTCGCTCCAGATAATGTGCAATGCCGTTCATCATAAATGTACATGACATAAAATGTTGAACCCTTTAAAATATCTGACGTCTGTCTGAGAAAATAAAACTCCTAAATTGTTCAAAATGTAGGTTTTTCTTGGGGGCAGGGGTTCTGATGACAAACTATTCCCATGCCTCGTCTGAGTACTCCGTCTTTAACCCGAATCATCTGTGCATGTTTGACACACATTAACCGATATCCATTGATCCACGTGTCTACCCGCATCAGACGATTCCATGATCACAACGTAAACGTATCCGCAGAATATGAATTTGAAATGACGACAACTGTGTCGCGTCATGCAGCTCTCGGCGGGAAATATGGAAGCTTATACCGCCACGTCGACGAATAACCTGATGAGAAAACATCAGTGAGGAGAGCTCCATCTTCCAAGATGTAGTCTCGTGGTTCTGTATCTAGCACCTGACGCCTTAACTAAGTCGCCTTCCGAACGCAGACGGTGGTCGTTCTGCTCGCCGCTTAAAATGCGAAAGACGGTATGCGTTCCGCCGCTCAGCCTTGTCGTTCTTGGCGGGAATCAAATACCAAGCTTCCGTTCATAACAGATAATAATTAGGGCGTCGATAATACGGACATGTTCTTTTTTCTCTCTTTCTTTCAAAATCTTATTGAACTTTACATTATGAAAACGTTTTCCTTTGCTTGTTTTGTGTCAGTGTCACTATGATGCCGTCAGAGTTATTTATTAACAAAGGACTGATTGACTGTTATTTGCACCAAGTTATGACGATGGCAAAATCAAATGTAATGATAATTAATTTGATAAAAAGAAAATATACGAATTCTTTGAATGGTTTTGGTTTGGTTTGGTTTTACTTTCGAAATATAATTATTTATTCTTAAAACTAATAATTTACTATAAAGCAACTGCATGTAAACTGTATTATTTAAAGATACTATTCGAAATTGCGGAAGCCCCATTTAAAAAAAATGTCGAAGTGTGATATCCTACCTTTATGATAGTGTTTGAATGAACTAATATGCACCCTAGAACTCAAAACTTTATATAGTTATGCTATCACTATAGAAAAATATGTGAAGATGAATAGCGGCACATTAATTAATGTGCCGTGGACAAAAGTCTACAACAAAGCAGTCTACGGGATTGCTTTTTATTTTTAAGAGCATTAAAAGATTGTTTTGTACTGTAATTTTCCAGTGCTTCATTTTTAGAGCTTACCAGAGACATAAGTAACATAACAGATCATGAAGCTCAGACTGTTTAAACTGAAACATTGTTAAACGACGCCTTTAAATTATCGTAATCATAGGATGCGACTGGAATTCGATATTGAAGATTTTGGACTTATAAAATTTGCTGTGACATATGTCTGTTCGAGTTTAATACTTTTTAAATTATCGTAGATAAGTAGCGATAAACGTATCGTCATAGGAAAGGTCAAGACACATCCCGGAAATTAGCATCCCTTTAATTTCTTACAAGATTTCTTTGGCCCATTTCTGTCTTTGGTTCTCCCTCCACATTAAACATCCAAAGTCATCTCACTTCCGTTTCCAAATAGCATGCTAATAACACTCCAATAAACCAATATGAATCAGACCAGAAATGAAGAGCCCGATTTCTTGAAAGGCATCACGCTGTTAATATCCACACGTGGCTTACAAATCAGCTCTGCCATTTGTATCGGGCTCTTTACTCCACTTATCCGATGATCCGTGCTAGTGACGTCACGAAGCTGAGCCAAAGTCAAAACGCAAAAAAAAAGAAGAAGTTAAATGCATCTAATCGACCAGCACTCATTGCGAATTCCGTGAAGCGATTCGGCTGTCCCGAGGGCGAGTTTCATTCTTGGGTTTGAGGTTGACGGCGAGATTCAGAGTTTGCATGCGTGCAGTAATCAGGCGGATTGCCAAAAAGCTCCGTTCACACTTTTGAGGGTGGAAATATAGACTGATCTAAATATGGTGATGCTGGTAGACATGGTAAGAGTGTAGCTGAAGTCGAGGACTAATCGGCAATCAGTCATTTTCTGGTTATATGACACAGAGCTTATGGAAGTATAGTATCCAGAGTACGGACCCTGATTTGCGCACCACGACCGACGAGTGCCTGTGCCTGCAATAGTCGGGGCCACCTCTAGCATTAAAGGCATTGTATAACACTGTTTCCAGTTTAAAAAATCTAAGCTACATGATTCCACATGCTACCAGTGTCTTTGATAAGGTCTAAAAATGAAGCCCTGAAAAAATTGTAGTTCATAACGATCATTAAGTGCATTTAAACAGTGAAAACTTTTCACCGACCATTCCAGTCTTCCCCCATAGACTGCTGTGTGGCAGAATTTTCTATCAGCTGATATTCTATTCATTTCCGATTTTTATCTGCACATATTTTACTAGTGATAGCATAACTGTCCAAACCTTTGTGTTCTAGGGTGTTTATTTGTCCATCCAAACACTGTCAGATATGTCAGAGAGCATAGACTGACAATTTTTTAAATGGGGCTTCCACAGTGTTATATAGTGTCTTTAATGACATAATTTAACAATGACCACCGTTTAAAATATCAGAGTTACATAATACTCCATGCTTTAAGTGGCTTTGATAAGGTCTAAAAATGAAGCCCTAAAAAATGAACTTCAAAGTGATCATTTGGTTCTTTAAAGGAGTGAGGGTATCCAGTGTGACCTTCTCCTGACCTTGTCTATTTCCACCCACTGTGTTATATGTCCGCCTAATTTGTACTCGGGTCGAGCACTAAATCAGGATGGAATGTGTAAACATGCATACCATAACCATGCCGATGGCACCATACTATTCCAAACTTTTGTATACTAGGATGTGTATTTGTCCATTTAAGCACTATTATGTAGCTCAGATATCGAAGTTTGACAGTTTTGTTTTTAACTGAAATTCCACAATATTAGTCTATGTATTTACAGTAGATTGATCGATCGAAATATTAATCTGTGAATCGATCTACTTTTTATCGCTCTATCCACCGATCTATTTATCTACCTATCTATCCATCTATCTATTTATCTATCTATCTATCTATCTATCTATCTATCTATCTATCTGTCTGTCTATTTTTTTTATCTATCTGTCTATCTATTCATCTATGTTTATAAGTTAATGAATAAATATTATGATATACCCGGTGGCAGAATGTGGTTAGACACACACACCCTTCTAATTGCTAAGGAAGAATGTCGGCGACTATATCGTCTAGAGTTACATACACATTTCATTCTAAAATTAAATAGTAGCCTGTGTTCCTCCGAGAGAAATATCCATATATCCATAAAAATAATTTTCCTTTGGGCAATAATGTTAAGCTTATCTTCATACGACGAGAATAGGCCTCATGAGTTCGCGTATGTGACAACATTGACTACAACATCGCCATGATAGCGATTGAGAGATGATGTTTTCATAGAGTAAATGCGGCTGTCATTGATGATTCTGTGAGTCCAGGAGCAATTCGAGTCGCCTCTCATGAAGAGGCCACTTCAAAGAGATCATTCTTGTTCTTCTTTATTCATTTTATGCCGCCTCTTTCGCTGCCCCCTCCTCCGCTTAACGAGCCAGTCATGTTTGTTGTCCCGAGGCTCTCTGCGTTATTCGCCGTCAATATCGTCCATATCGGTTGCCGCGTTTATTTAGTGCCTCTTACGCCTCTTTCTGTATGACCAATGGAGTATGGAGGATGATATTTAAGACGAGGTGATAATGGTGATGATTATAATATTTACAATGATGGTAGTAATGATCAAGTCTACGATAAGGAGGAGGAGGAGGAAGAGGAAGAAGAAGCAGAAGAAGAAGAAGAACAAGAAGAAGAAGAAGAAGAAAAGAAGAAGAAGAAGAGAAAAAAAGAAGAAAAGAAGGAGAAGAAGAAGGAAAAGATGGAGTAAGAGGAGAAGACGTTGAAGAAGAAGAAGAAAGAAGGGTAGAAGAGTATAAGAAGAAAAAGCACAACTAAAGGAGAAAAATGATCAAGAAAAAGATGGTGAAGAAGGAAGTAGAAAAGGACGATCAGGAGGGGAAAGAGGAAGATGAAGAAAGAAAAAGAAAACGAAGAACAAGTCGTCGTCGTAGAAGTAGCAGTAGAACTAAAAAGATGATATTTATTCCGAAGTTGAACAGATCGAAACTGATAGACATGGGACAGTTCATCTGGCAGTTAAGACAGATAAAGAAAATAGGAAGAACAAGATTCAAAGTAGTATTAAGGAATTTAAGAAAGAGGGGATAATGGACACATACAAATTTGGATCATCAGTATAGCCTATAGTCTCTTGTTTCATTTTAAAATTGAAGGCAGAATTAACAAGAACGTTCACACGAAAACAATGAAGACCTGTTTTTACAAATGGAAAACAATCACTGATTAAACACACCTTGTTCTTAGACGGGAGAGAGGAAGAGGGGGAATGATTATGCCAGGAAGTATAAAGGAGGAGCGGAGACGAGCATTGGATACCATGCACTTGGAGACGAATTCGTAAATTATGTATGAGGATGACCATGACACGGTACATCATCCGATTTCACTGTTGATTTATTATTTATTTTATAGTGGAAATGGGTTCCGTTATCTTTCGTTTACTCGGGCATGAGCTTAGGACCTCTTGAAGACAATTCGCAGAAATGGCTGACTGATGTCACAATCTGACGAAATGAGATGAAAATTGAGCACTTTTACTCGCCCCCTGCTGAATAAAAAAGACCATGCTGATACCACGAGGATATATATGCGGACAGCGTAACATGATAGGTCATGTCATTAAGGAAATATCCTTTGAGTTGTGGCTTGGAGGATGAGGAGGAGGAGGAGGAGGAGGAAGAAGAGCCGGTCAAGGGGTTCTATAACTATACAGGCCTGGAGGTTCGGGAAACCCTGAGGGTATACATTG
This sequence comes from Eucidaris tribuloides, assembly GCA_001188425.1. NCBI lineage: Eukaryota > Metazoa > Echinodermata > Echinoidea > Cidaroida > Cidaridae > Eucidaris > Eucidaris tribuloides. Next base: position 18,619 of record JZLH01S0594242.1, on the reverse strand, counting down.
CCCATGTCTTGGGATTGTGGTCTTACGCCACATGACCGCAAATAACGCGGGAAGGGGCGGGGCGCACTTGAAGCTTGGGCGATCTTCCTCTGAAAATAAAGGGCACGAAACGAAACTCGTAAGTTGTGACAGATATGGCCAAGGATTGTTATGTAAACCTGGTCAACTGTGGTTACTTGTATTTACGTAGGCTCCACGATTACAA
>JZLH01S0594242.1:0-12218 GCA_001188425.1 Eucidaris tribuloides | reverse complement strand
ACGTATAGTGTTCGAAGCAATTGACAATGTGTGTTCAGCAAACAGTCAGATGATCATGCATGGAGGGTAAATATGACAATCTGGAGTGAGGTAAACGAACCGTCAAGGAACAGAAGGCTTGTTTCTTTTTATTGGTTTGCTTAATGGAGCCAGTAATCGATATGTTTTATGTTTCTACTTCTGAGCGTTGAGAATATAGAAATGGCTTATCGATCGAGATATAAATACCGATAATAGAAGCTGAAGCCGTGATGGGATTGTCATTCCATGACGTGCAGTGGTTGTCTTCCCATTTCACTTCAATTTGAACCGGCCCTTGATCGGATTTATCATTTACTCTACTTCATGAAATAATTGTGATGATAATAAAAAGAAATGCGTTAACCTCACTTTTTGAGAGGACTAATTTCTTGATTTAACAAATGCATCATGAAAGGAACGGTTAATAATCGCACTGACAGAAGGAACACCCCATCTGAATTCGCATTTTAAAACGGGTGTGTCTGTAAGCCCGAAAGATTAACAGATCCCAAAAGCTATGCTCTTAAGGTATGACGTCACATTGACGTCATCACATCGAGTGCAACACTTGAACATTCATGCTCCGCGGGTCTTCATTTCAAACGTGATCTCGGGAAAGCACTGTAAAATAGAGTACTCTATATGCAAATAAAGTAATCGTATCATCCTTTCTCGGACATCGAATGATATTATAGAAATGTTTAAGGTTCGATTAAAATGGGCTTATTTCGATGCAGTGGAAATTAACTCCAAACTTGAAAAACTGGCACTTCAATCGGGTAGTAGGAAACAAATAGATTGTAGGTCACGGTGTGATTTTACACGAGTAGGTATCATTAAATGAGGCCATAGGTGTAACTGAAAGAGGGTCAACACGCAGAAATCGACTTTGGATAATCTTTTAGGTGTTACTTTACTGCATTGTAAGTTCTTATAATTTACAGAAACTTATAGAATTTATTTAATGGAGTAGATGGTCTTCAATTTTACACACACACACATACACACACAGAGACACACACACAGAGACACACAGACACAGACACACACGCACGCGCACACACACACACACCCAATCACACCCCCTCCCACACACACACACAACCACATACACCCACACACAAACACACAAACACATACACGCACGCACACACATACATACACGAGCACACACACATTGTGAGCTTTCAAAATGTATGAATGTAAGACTTTTTTGTGTTTACATATCAAACATTTTTATTATTCTTCTCCTTCGTGCGTATGTCAAAGGCAGTGCCACAAAGGGCGGGGCTGCCCCTTAAAACGTGACATTCTAGCAATGTCATTCATGGAAGGTTTTTTTTTTCTATTTTTCGCCCCTTAATGGTTTTTGCCCTCCATAATATTTTACCGTGGCGTATGTACATGTATGGGCATGATTGTATTTGTGTGTGGGTATGTACACTCATGCTCATAATTATGGAATATTTTGAGAAATTTATAGAAGTAGCCATTTTTCGTGAACGGTACAACTGGGATTAATATTTGCTCAACCCAGATGAAACAAATCTAAGTATTTCAGGAATGGTTTTTACTTTAGTCATCTAATGAAATCCAAAAATTGTTTCACATACTGCGTTTTCGTGAAATAAACACTTGTCTTGAAAATTGTGGACGATATAGGAGAAAGAACTTAAGTATCAACAAAATATTCCATAATCATGAGCAAGAGTGTATGTGTATGTATGTTTTCTTTGCAAAAAGAGGAGTGAATGCTTTTAGACCATTGTTTTTTTTAAGTCAAACTTTAATGCCTCTCGTCAAATCAATAGATATATTTCTGTTCGTGAAAGCTAACAATCTGACTCAACTTGCACTTCTTATATCTTTAGAAACCAAGCCGTAATTCCCCCATCCCCTCAAAAGCACTAAACCCAAAGCAAGTGGATGTAATACAATTTGAGGCACCAATACAACAGAGACAATACACTCACAAACACATACAGCAAACAACACGGGTAGGTTGAATCATGAAACAAGCAAACTGTCAAATATTTTATCAAATCAGCCGCCTCAATTTATTTCGTCCATTGACATGATTCCTCCATAATTTCCGTACAATCCACCCATAATGACAAAAAGTTCGTTCTGTCAGAAAGAAAAAAAGATAATACAGACAAGGAGACACACTCTTCGTCGTGAAGTAGCGCCAACCCATTTGGCATTAAATTAATCCAATACATGAGTTACCTGCACGGGTAGATTAGATAAATTTACAGAGTGTTCGTGACCATCTACTGGTAGGAGTATCATGAAGATTCGCGTTGAATTGGAGTCGGTTTCATCGTACTTGAATAGTAGGCTACTGATGATGGCGTTGCCAACGGGAAATGACCGCGGCTTTGTATATGAACTTCAACAACATTTATCAAACTATTTCCAAAGTCTTGCCCCAGTTCAGGAACTAATCTATCTGTTTAAAATCGGCACACACGATCAATATATAGGTCAACTTTACTAGCACTTAGATTCATCTGAAGATGGTAAATAAAGTGAACACTGCAAAAACAGTGATGCTAAAATTACACCAGTCGGTGTTGTGAGAGGACTGCACCAAGCATTTTACGCCATTGTTAAAATGATGGTGTCAGTTTAACACCCATTGGTGTCATTATAGCACATTCTGTTTGTTTTATCAACAATATTTGGTGTTATATTCAAACTCCATGGTGTATTTTTAACACCTGATGGGTGCGGTCCTGTCACAACACCAACTGGGGTTGTTTTTGACACCGTAGTTTTTACAGTGTACAGATGCGATGACGTCACAAAATACTTTTAATTATTTCATCGTTTTGGGTACCATGTCTCTGTGGACCATGATGAAAAACATCCACAGCCCAAATTTCATGAAGTTTTACCGTTCACAACCATGTCACTACTGGCAAGATTGATTAGATATTCGTTATGATATGCTGTCACGTATATGTGACACTGGAAATCTAGAGGTAGGTCACACACGGCCCCGTAAGAGTTTATCAAAAAAGAGTACACGTGTCTCGATCAACCTGCCTTGAGTATACTGAAATGGTGGCGAGTCGTCTTTGTAATCAATAGGGTCGGTACATTATTTGCAATCTATTTCACACCACACATTTTGAATTGAGTTTAACTGAACACCATGATCATTATTTGTCAAATTTAATGAAGACTGGCACATATTTTGGATTGACGTCATTTTGTTTTCTATCTTGGATGTGTTCCTTGATCTCAAACTGTACGCAGCAGCACTATAACGCTCACACTCGTAACACTTAAATGATGAACGCTGTGGTGAGTTTTCGTTAAGATGATAACAGTGCAGAGAACGGTTTTACCTATATTAGACAAAAACGTCTTAAGTGATAAAGATCGCATGCCCAGAAAGAAAAACGATTAAACTTTCCATCCATTAAAATGTATGACACCTGCAGCACCATTGGGAGTTCAACTTTGCACTGGAAAGAACATTTTATTTATGCACAATTCTGAACCATAAACATATAGCTACTTTTTTATTCGTTCTTCAATTACATTTTTTTTTCTTAGACAACAGTACTTAGAACGTTCTTGCGTCACCGATATATCAATTCGCTAACATATTCGTTCTCATTTGCAGTGAAAGGACACCAGCCACTTGGCCATACTAATCCATACACACAATTTTTGTGAAAAGAAAACGGTCCTTTATAATCAACTAAAATAGCTAAGAGCAATAGTAAATCACAGAACGAAAGCTCTTGGTGTGTGTATCCTATATATCCAAAATAAATTGAATGTAAAATGGTAAACAACAGAACGATTACAAACGGACTTTAAAACCGTAGCCAATATTTAAGTGTATTTTACAGTTTTTAGGAATAACTTCAGTAGATGAAACATTTCTTTAAAAAACGCCGCATCCTCATTTCAAGTAGATGGCCTTCATTTGATTGATATTTAGATTGAAGTTTTAGCGTTCTGCCGCCCTTTACGTAATACCCAAAACATCTTGTGTATTATACACACAACGATCATACACAACAAGAAGTGTATATTGGTGGTAATGTTGGCGTGGTTCATGGAGTTTCGTTGCGTATGGGGTGGCTGGGAATTTTTATTCCATTCCCTCAACCCGCGCGAAAGCGACAATTAGGGAATGGTACGTGAGGTTAAGTTAACAATGTAGCCCCTACCAAGATGCGCAGATTGGTAGGGTCGCAATGGTAAGGATTTAAGGGGGGTTGGGTTCTCAATTCAGGGAAGTGCCCCTCATTCCCTTCATTTAAACATGAGACGAAGGAGGCTGTTGAAATTATAGTGGCGTCGGTGTAATACAGAATCACTTACGGTTACATCAATTCATAAACCACCTTCATTTCATTTATCAAAATGAATACGACATTTGCAAATGACCTTACAAAGTCGACCTTGAAATCGTACTAAAATATATAAAATATTGCACCCAATATTAAACAATCTTAACTCTATTGCTAGCTATAGATTGAAATGCAAAATGTGTACAGCAAATAAGGTGATACAACTCAAAATGTCATGGCTACCCTTATTATTTATACAAATAGAACACATTTTCTATTAATAACGAAGTGATTGCTTAAATCTAAATGTGAAAATAATTTTGCAAGAGAAACAGCTTTGATAAAGAGTAACGGATGCAAAATGTTTTCCTTCTCCTGTACGTAATTTCTTCTGGAACTTTGGAGAAATAACCATTGTTCGTGCATGACAAATTATTAGCGAAACATGTACAATGATTTATCAATCCATTACATTATAAATTACATTATGAAAGGACATTCTTGAGTTGAGATCCTACGATCCTGTATATAAATCAACGACAAAACCGATGGTGCAAGGACCGTTTACGGAACATATACTAATGAAAAAAAAATTGGGATTCATGGCGTGTCTGTTACCGTTAGCAATAAAATGTCGAAAGAACAACGTTTAAATTAAATTTCAAATAATTAGGCATTTAATTTACCTCATCTCTCTACTACTCTAGTACCAGTAGTTTTGACCTGTTTTAGTATACAAACGACAATGTGCTGTATGAAGTCATTGAACTTGGGGCTAAAATTTCTTTAAGTAAATTCTGGATCTAATGTACTCAATTATTTTATACCCTCATTTGCTTAATTGAAAGACGTGCAGTCACGGAAAGAATGTGTCCATATTCACAAAAGAAGTTTAAGTTACCCATAGTGTGTTAATAAACTCGTTTTTTTTTATAGAGAAGGTTGTGTTTGTCTAAATTACCATTTTCATGTCAATTTTAGTGATTTTCACCTGTCAGAAATCGAAATGGTTTATTCAATTACATATGAGACAAAACATCTTCCATACTTTGGAAGTAGGTTAAAGCCTGGTGTGAAAGTTAAACCGCTTTTGTAATGATTGATAAGTCTCTTGCAATTACTAGGTTATATTTTTTATGTTTACACTTTAACAAAGAAAATCAATCAATCTACAGCTGAGAGTCTTTGTTAAAATTGTTTTTTTCTGCGTTGACATTATCCGTCTCGTTATAATTTACAAACATATTTGGCGATCTTTCGTCATAATTTATCTAACACCATCAATCGGTTCTAAGTTGCAATTTCGAAACAAAAATGTAATAATGTACATCGTCGAAAAAAATGAAATCAAGATTTTAAACGCTAGTTTTCATCACTACATAATTTGTTACCCTAAAAATCCAGATTGTCGGGGGGGTTTTTGTAAAAGACATTGCAAGACGATGGTATTTGTACAGTAAAGGTATTTTATGATGTATATAATACAGTGATTGCTTCTTTAATTTCAGTATATTGATTTAATGCCTAAATGGTAGAATAGAAAATGCCAACAATTGGTAGTAGTACACAGTAATGGGAAAACAGAAGAAAAAAAATATTTGAACCATAAAGCAATACACACACCAACCGGTTAAAGTCAATGGCAGAATTTTCATTTCCGAAAACTCTTAGGTGCACTTTTCCCTTTACGAGTTCTACAATCTCATCCTGACAAGGTAAAACCACAACATTTCCTCTTCGTTCTCATGTCATCGAACCCATCTGTAATGTAAGCCTTACTGATTTTGGAAATGTATGTGGTTTATACCTCATGTTGCTATAAAATACATTCCATCTACATCGTAAATCCAACAAAATCTCTTCTTACTTCGCTCTATTTGACGTTGCTCTTTACAAATTTGCTCCCATGCGTGTATCATATCCGGGACGAAATTGAATGCGACATACGTGTCCAAGCTCTGCGAATTTGCACTCCACCAATCTGGCAAATCTAAACACGTGACCTTCATCGACTTGATGTAGTTTTGAGTGACGTCAACAGAGTGACGTGACATCACTGTACGAACATTGACACGAAGGCGTAAGACGTGGATTTTTGGCAATGGAACCGAAAACTTTCTACGAGAATCTTTGTAGGGACAAATTCTGATTGGATTTAGTGTTCAGGATTTAGAGATTATTGGAACCAAGGCAATGAAACACACATGCCATGCTAAAAGGGAACATTGGTTACATTTCAACGAAACATAATCCCATCGAAGTCTTAGAAATGGTATTGCTGAAATTGTAAGCATTGTTTGTTTACTTACACAAGTCATAGACAATAGTGGCTAAATTCTTTAAATGAAATTGTAACCGCAGCATAATAGTTCGAAATTCTTGCTACAAATTATTTGGTGTTTGGGTGAATTACTGTCCTACGGGTGTTTAGTTCCTGAACTACAAATCGTTTTGTCATCATCACCCTTCACTCTTAAAAATCCCGGGTCAGACTGACTCGGAAAAGCATCCGTTGGGAGCACACTCGGAAAAGTGTCAGTTTCAACCAAATGTCGGGTCAAGTTTGACCACAATATGAGTCAACCTGACTTGGATTTTGGTCAAACTTGACCCGGAATTTGGTTGAAACTGACCCTTTTCCGAGTGTGCCCCAACGGATCCTTTCTCTAAGTCAGACTGACCCGGAATTTTTAAGAGTGTTTAGTTGAGCATCAACGATTTATCAGTTTGTTAACGTAAATGCTCATTCGGATGACAATACATTGTACCTTGCCTTACATGGGATCTTTTCAGTCAGTGGTTTATAAACACCATATACATTTTGTCTATCAAAAACTTATTATAACTCCCATTGAGGGAGTTTTTTCATCGAAATATCGCTCAGTTGGGTATGACTCATTGCCGCTGGGATGAAAAAAAAATGTATCTTACTTTTGTGAAAATGACTTTTTAATTTAATCTTGTAGATCGGAAACCAAATCTTCTTTTCAGATTTTAAATCTTAAAGAAAGTAATCCTTTTGTTTCAGTAGTAAACAGCCATGTATTGTGAGTGACTCTCCTGTTTTACATTCTTAAGATACGAGGTTTCATCATCTCAGCAACAACATCAGTCTTAACCACAAAACAGAATCGCATCTTTCTTTTAAAATAAGATAAACTAAGAATAAATAAGTTTAGAGATGTTGGTGGACTTTCGTTTAAAAATATTATTTCGATTGTATCTCTTTTGCAAATACGTCTTCAGAAAGATTTGTTTGCAAAATGTATTCAAACTTTTCCTGGGATTGTGACAGGAGCACTGGATGTGTCACATGACTTAATTAACAGTTTTAATTAATCGGAGAAGAGTTATGGAGCTCTATTGGTGTATAAACGTTTGAGGTCATTGTCAAACACAATGCAAGAAACTTTATGAAACCCATACGAACTGGAGGTGTGGAAGTAAGCTCCGAATATTTCCGAACTTCTTCGACTAAGTTCGAATCACGTGCTGTACAGTCGGATAGACACTCTTACGCTACGAGTAAGCGTTGTGTTGTACTCAGCACTAGTATACGGATGAAACTCAAGACGATAATGCGTGTTCCTTGTTACATTGCAGTCAATATCACATACTATTTGTTGCGTTTCTGACCCTGGAATGTTGGTGATAGTTTCTTCTGATACAATAACGATCATCATCCTCCCGCTTGTTGAGGAAGTAAGTAGCACATGTTGTAATATCGTCTACGTTTAAAGATAGGTTAAGTTAAATGAAAGTTCTTACAAGTAAATCAATTAAGACTTTATCGCCACGTGATGTTATGTTACATATTAATGATATCACATATAGGGAGAAAACATTCACCAATACGCTAGCTATGGCTGTAAAGAAGAATCAATTCATAACGATTGAAAACGTTTCGTAAACAAAGTGGTGTTGTGCATAGGATCCCTCCGATTAATATGACAAATTTATCAAACCATATGTACAGACAAAAAGTTTATATACATTGTTCGATGTGATTTCCTGATTTTCCCAAAGAAATGTTGCAATGAAATACGAAATTATCGCTTTTCCCTTCTTGAAGATTTAATGATGTATTGCATAGTCACTTTACAACTTAGTATAAGTAGAATGACGAGAATCACGACTAGAACAATGGCTTTGATGACGGCAAATGACGAAACAGGCCACGCCTCATCCGTTATCACGTGACCATGTGACGTAGAAGACGGTTGTTGTGGACCTTCCGTGAACAACGTGAAGTTTTCCGCGAGGGTGGAGTTTAAAGTTGATAAGTCCCAGTCACCACTGTCTTGTGTGACGCTGCCCTGGTCGACAGGTTCGTCGACAGGGGGCGCCCCAGCTGCAGCCGCCGCAAGATATTGGACAGGTTGCGTCGGGAGTGGATGCATTTCTGGAAGAGGGCGGGGTACATCACGGCTGTACCGTGCCAGCCGTCGTAACAAACGTTCCATCGTCATATATCCCGGCATATATCACGAACTTATTCACTCTATGTCATGTAAACCGACGGAATGCCAAGTAGATTCAGGTGTTGAGGTGCATTCAGCTGAAATGCGTTCAATCGGACACGTACTGCGCCACTCTCTTACGAGTTCAGATGCAACCGACGTTTATTAAATATTTGACAAATTATCGCTAATCTCCTATTCGGCATGTACGGATACGACGTTAGTCTATCACAAAGCACTAAACGTGAGACGGCACCACACCAACAATACGGTCTTGATGACTGATGCGCTAGTTATAGAATAAAGCGACTGGTGTACGAAGTCAAATGATCCTATGTAGACGGTGAATGTCTTGAATCCAGATCAGCACATACGGCTTGCCAGGCATGTAGTAAAATTCTGTAGAAAATAAAGCAAAAGAAAATACGGTGCGTGAGAGACTGAAAATGCAAACACGTTATAACAGATACAACCCACGTACGGATCTTGCAAATAATCACGCAAGTGTTATATTTCGTAAATGGCTGCTTTGTTGTTGGAAAAAAATGGGAACTATTGATTGATTGTGAGACATGGGTAACAATAAAAACCGGAAGGGAGAAAAGTGGTATATACGTGGAGGATTAAGACGTATTTGACTTTCCGTCGAAATGGTGCACGTGCATAATATTAAGGATGGATATGAATATACAAATCCGTGTTTTAAAGACAAAATGGATATTCAAAATTTATCCATCTAAGTATTAAATTTGTGGTAAAGTGTGCATAATACAGTCAGAAAATGAACATCGATAGATGGAATTTGCTTCCTCAACACATAAAACATTGCACACCTTTGTATTCCTTTAAGGCAAACACGAAGAAAAACGTTTTATCACAATATGATCCGGCACAATAATTAAATTACAAAATCCATTTCTAACACCCCAAACGCAAGCAGATCATTGGTCCACCCCCTTATTCCTTTTCCTTATTACAACATCAGGCTTCATAGTTTACCTCCACCCTTCTATGACCTCATATCATAACAGCTATACCTCAGAAGTACCCGTTGGCCACCACATTTGTGCGTTTTCACCTGCACAAGCACACACAGGTACCACAACATTTCTAGATTATCCCTTTCAACATCTCTGCTTACGGACTTCTTAAATAGAACTGGATTTATACTTCAATGTGGCCCATCCTACCCTTTTAAATGATCAAGTGTTACAATAGAACTTATCTCATACCATCAGCCCTCTACATGTACACTCATGTTCATAATTATGAAATATTTTGTTGGTACTTAAGTTCTTTCTCCTATATTCTCCAAAATTTTCAAAACAAGTGTTTATCTCACAAAAACATTTGAGCGCAATAACAATTACATATTTATTTTTTTTAAATCTACAAAAAATCATGAAAAAGTATTAAAATATAAAAAAAACTTATAAATTTTGATCTAATGTCACTTATCATTTAATTAACATCATGATTGTCTGTTACAAGTCTAATAACGCGCGTAACCACCACGTTACTCAACAACAACTCTGAATACCGCCATTTTTAAACACAGGTTTTAGCGTCGAGTCGGACGCTACAAAATGCTCAGCATTCCTGAAATACTTAGATTATAATTGTTTCACCTGGGTTGAGCAAATATTAATCCCAGATGCACATATACCATTCACGGAAAAATGGCAACTTCTAAAATGTCTCAAAAATATTCCATAATTATGAGCATGAGTGTACATAATACAACTTATTATATTTCGGTCATTATGTACTCCATAATGTTTAAATCTTGTATCCTTGTAATTCTACAATAACAAATTAATTCATTTTATCTCATTTCGAATGTGTTTTTAATTGTATTTTTGTAAATTGAATTGTTGATTATGTCATTGATTCGAAATTTATGTTATTGTGCAAAATTGAACTTGTTATTTATGTTATTGTTACGAAAAAATATATGAAATGTAGAAAATTAAACCTCTTCAAACACAGATGCAATCAAACAAGTTGTCATTGGGAAGATGGGTTCTTGTTTTTTTATTATGTTATGAAGAAGTGATAACGAAGGTTGAATCGTGGCAATGTGATGAGCATTAATAGTGATATTGCAATTAAAGGCATTGGATCTTATTTGCAAACATCCCCAAAGACCAGGAAAAGATAACACATGCCCTTAGGCTATTGATGAAGGGCATTTCTGTGAAATCTGGGGGTCAGTCATTACCTAGAATTTAAAATATGCGAAAGAAAACCAATAGCCGTTTAGTGTATGTTCTATGGCAAGAATTTTTTCCTCGCGAGAAAAAATTCAAATCAAAGTCTAACGGTCACTATAATTCCACTAAAACTGAGTTTCTAGCTCCTATATTTTGCTAAAGGTTCCCAGATGGCGTTTTCTTCTAAATGTCATTGTATTCACACAATGTTAATTTTTAGGCATGCAAAAGAGATCTCCTACCTTTAGTTCTCGAGGACATGAATGCATCAGTTGAATTTTCCAAAGGAACAGATACAATTGCTCTATATCATCCCTGAACGTATGAATTTTAAATGTAAATTACCGATTGATTAAGAAATCTCTCCTCTTTACTCAACAATACTGCTTTTACCTGTAACTCTAAAAGCTAAACACTACGAAAAGCTGTTCGCTTTAAAGTAAGTTTGTTACAAAAGCTGTTACATAATCAACAAATGTTGAAAACGTTCTCAATTAGTACTCTTTCGAGCGAAACGAACATCTTCTACGTCATAATAGTTCTACAAAGCATTAGGGCAGTGTCGCCATATTGTGACAAATTAGGAACTTTTTAAGAACATTTTTGTCAGTGTACGCATGGTCAGTTTGAAGAGTGGCTCTTCCATTTGAAAATCATTAAATCGCATCCCCTGCATACGTTTTATCATTTTGAGTTTTCAATGGTCAAAATTTCGTTTCAGATTTACGATCCTGATTTCGTAAGGTGAAAAAAGAACATTGCATAACAAATAAGTTTAGCCTGTTTTTTTTTTAGCCTGTGTCTGTTGCCGAAGTGTTAATCAAATAGTCAAACAAAACAATCAATCAAAATTAATAAACTAAAATCTCATCGTGCGTAAAGATACTGAAAACAATTAGTTGGGAAAGAAAACATGTACTATTTTTGATAGTGTTGGAAGTTTTAATTTTGGAAGAGGTGTTTCAATAACTTTTCGTCGGCTTTCAAAGGCCTGAAGACAGGTGCTTACCCAAACAAGCGATTAAATGGTGGCCATGAAACGACTTTATTTCTACAAAATTTCGTCACCTGCTCCCTTTGTGTACACGATGCATACCTGGCCAGCGACTTAGTGACAGCTAGATCCTATTTATGGGTCGCTGTCATACATTATGCATTGAGAAAGATACGTTGCAAAGCCTGGAAGCCGCGCATGATCTCGCTGAACT
>JZLH01S0594176.1:63226-74522 GCA_001188425.1 Eucidaris tribuloides | reverse complement strand
CAGAATTGTCAAAACCTGCCTCCAAACCCCAAATGCGCTCGCCTGTGAATTTTTGAAAAGAGAGACCTTTTTTGCTTTATTTGCTGCCTCCTCATGTTATGACTTAATGATTAATTACATTTTCAACACAGATAGGTAGTCAATGAATTGTAGGAGACACTTCTGCCATAGTATTTTGCTAAAAAACTATTCGTTAAAAAAGTTATGGTATTTTGACATAAGGCGGACAAAGTGATTTGTGTTGTGTTTCAGATGCTACAGTGTAGCTTCGATTTCATACGCAATCCAGCGTGTACAACTACCCAACTCTCGGTTAAAATAACCATTATGTTTAATTTTCTTGGTCTTTTTTCATTAATATAATCAACCTCTGCAGTTTGTTTTTGTGGCTTTAACCCCTAATACAGACGGGGTATTTGGAGGCTGGAAAGGAAAACTTTGGGGGGGGGGGGGCCTAAAGGGCCCCCTTTAGATCTCGCCGTTGGTCGCGGCAATGCGTGAAAGTCGAACAACGCCCCGCATGACCACGTCACCCCATGACATAAACACAGAATTGTATATTTGATTGCTTCAAAAATTAGTCAGATTTATTTTTAATTACAATAATGTATGCTATTTATGCATGAAATTATTGATATTTGGCTTGTAAATCCAATTAAGTAAGCCTATGAAGTGGCTTATTTTTGTTTAAATGACTCTTTTGCGAGATTCTGGATTGGAGGCACATTAAAAAGAATCGGTATCAAAATGTTTTCTTATGTATTTTATTGTTTTGCGAAATTTCTTATGTAATTTTTTGTTTTTCGACTTTTGTTTTCATTGTTTTTCAATGGAAAATGTCGGGACATTATTTCCGTCATTAACAGCAATAAAATTAGGTTAATTTCAATCAGTAAAAGTAAAACAATAATCATAACATTTATGAATTTGGGCTGAAAAACACCGCATTTGCATTGGAAATAACACACATTTACCTTGTTTTTACCATGTTGGTACTTCAGTGAATAATAATTTTGTTTTGGTAAAGGAACTTCAAATATTGTTTTTGGTTTCAGGTAGTTTGCCCGGTTTTGGAAATAACCCAAAAATAATACAGCTTTATGGAAGAGGGCTACATGTCTATAATTGGATTCAGTGTGTTATTTTGTCTTTATTCCTTGGCAGCTTTGGGGATCACTATTTAATTTTGTCTTTATTTCTTGGCAGCTTTGTGATCCACTACTTAGTTGAGGAAAAAACGGCCCCCAATGGCAAAATCATGTTCACTTCTGAAAAACAGTCGCACAAGTATCTTGGAGTGGTAAGTATCAATGAATAAAATGTTGTTGGATTCTGTGAGTTCAATTCACAAATTTATTGGTCAAGCTAGGAGATGAAAACAAATATTTGTGTTTATTTATTGATGACTCTGTTCTTATCTAACACTTTGGATGCTGGGCTAAAAATCTACATGTAACCAGAGACTGAATTCTTGTGTATTTATACGTATAACCATTCAAAATGTTACATTTCTTGTAAAATCTCAAATGTTAACATGTTTTACTCATCACATTAGTTCAATATGTTTTCATTTTATGAGAAATACATTAGTAGGAATATCAGTGATGTTTATCATTCGAGAATCGAGTTACATGTAAAAGATATGGCATTGATTTTCTCCTCAGCAAACCGGTGCGCCAATAGTACCTCATTGAAGTTATCCTTGGGCGAGCCGGTGCGCCATTACCACCCAAAGTGTTAAGTTTCTGTTTTCTCTTTGACTTATTTACTGTACTTCTTATTGGCTGAAGTGGGATTTGAACCAGCAACCTCAGGATAACAAATCCTGTGTGCTACCACTTTCAGCTCTTTAGCCCTACTGTGGGGTTTGTCCCTAATTAACTCAAAACATGCCAGAGGATTTAAACCTCTGTGGACTTTATGTGTATTATGTGGTGCAGATCTGCAAACTCGGCATGTTAAGAGTTAACAAATCTCTTTGCTTGGGCACCAGACAGAAAACCATACCTTCTTGTTCACTAAAACCATAGATCATGCCCAATTCTATTCAATACCAGCTGGGTTGTGACAGAGTGGGGATTTTAGTAGAAATTTTTTTTTTTAAAGTGCTTAAATTCCAAAGGAAACTGACTGAGAAACAATAAAATATTTATAAGAACAATAAATTATTTTATTTATCAAGAATTCAAATAGAACATGATTCAAGCACAATTTTTTTTCAAGTACTTCAATATTGTTGATATGTATTGCACACCTTCTTCAGAGGTTATTACCAGTTTGATTGATGCTCAGGATGTTATTGTGCGCGTCTGATGCACATGGTACGTATCAGTTAGTTCAGGAGGATAAGTGCTCTGTACATGTAGATAGCAGGTAGGGCAACACCAACATCAAGATTCATGTAATAACATGCTGTGCATCGATCAAACTCATTGTAAACCTATGAAGAAGACATCTGTTACACACCAAAAATTAGGTAAGTAAACAATTTTTGCAGACAAATGTGTTGTTTATTTCTTGTTGAATGTATATACCAGCATGTGTGATTCTTTAGCATTCTTTATAATTATTTTCTGGGGTTTTTTTTACACAGAAAAAGCCAAATTCAACAGCTCCAAGCCTTGTTTATTTCTTGATGAATGTATATACCAGCATTGTGAGAATTTTCAATGTTCTTTATAATTATTTTCTTTGTTTGTTTTTTTTACACAGAAAAAGCCAATTCAACATCTCCGAGCAATGTATATTTCTTGATGAATGTATATACCAGCATTGTGAGAATTTTCAATGTTCTTTATAATTATTTTCTTTGTTTGTGTTTTTTACACAGAAAAAGCCAATTCAACATCTCCGAGCAATGTATATTTCTTGATGAATGTATATACCAGCATTGTGAGAATTTTCAATGTTCTTTATAATTATTTTCTTGGTTTGTGTTTTTTACACAGAAAAAGCCAATTCAACATCTCCGAGCAATGTATATTTCTTGATGAATGTATATACCAGCATTGTGAGAATTTTCAATGTTCTTTATAATTATTTTCTTTGTTTGTTTTTTTACACAGAAAAAGCCAATTCAACAGCTCCAAGCGTGCTCAGCCCTGACTCGCATCCTGGTTCTGTGTGATAACGTCCTGACACTGTTAAACATGTTCAATCTGGAGGTAGGAACAGAACTTAAAGGCAAGGTCCACCCCAACGACAAGTTGGTTTGAATAAAAGGAGAACAATCAGAGAAACATATTAATGAAAGTTTGGCAAAAATACCTCCAAAGAATAAGAGAGTTATGAATTTTTACAGTTTGTGATGTCACATGCGAGCAGCTCCCCCATTGTCATGTAATATAAATTCCATACAGTGCCATTTTCTCAGAAAATTGAAAATGATTTTACGTGTGCATTCAGTATATAATTAGAAACATTATTCATACATACTTTTATGAAAAGAACAGTCAATTATCATGAACCAAGATAGGGTTAAAACCAACTTGCCGTCAGGGTGGACCTTGCCTTTACTCTTGACGTGGGGAGCTGCTCGGACATGTATGTGACGTCACAAAATTAAAACTTTTAAATTTCATAACTCCGCTATGCTTTGGTGGATTTTCGCCAAACTTTCAATGATATGTTTCGCTCATTGTTCTCCTTTTATTATGCCGTTGGAGACTAAGTACGAGTTAACACGTGTTTGAGTCTATGGATAAAAATGTGTTACAGTGAAATCAAATCGTCTCCAGTGGGTTAACCCTATCTCTGCCGGGGTATTTTGGGAGATCATATGGCCGCGACAAAAATTGGCTCGTGTGTTGACGTCGACCTAATCTACAAAATTGTATTGTTTATTTTTTTCTGGTAAATTTATGCATAATTAATCTGTGAAATCATACTTTCTGCTCTTACTCACTAATTAAAGCTCCAAATGTGCGAATTCTTGGTGTAGAGACCCTTTGTGGTGTTCTTAGCAAATGTACCTGAAAAAAAAATGTGATATTAGAATCAATTTCTAATGTATTTTATTGTTCTTTTGCAATTTCTTATGTATTTCTTTGTTTTTTCAACCTTTTGTTTTTTCGTTGAAATTTGTCGTTGACACTTATGCAATCACAAATACAGTGTAGTAGAAAATTAAGTAATTCAGAACCGGGTACTTGGGCTCGCAAATTTGGTCTTGAAAGATGCGGGAGACTCGGAGGAAAAAAGTCATGAAACATCGCGGCGAAAGCTTTTCGCGTTGCGGACATATCGCACGAAACTTCGAGGACAAGGCCTCCCAGGACCTCCAACCCCCCCCCCCCCCAGCAGAGATAGGGTTAAAACCAACTTGCCGTCAGGGTGGACCTTGCCTTTACTCTTGACGTGCTATGGAGGTCACAGATCTGTGGGCATTGTATGCATTGTGTCATGAACATTTGTGACTTTCAGTTTCTTGAGAGTAAAAAGGAAATGGCAAAATTGGAATAAGTCCTTTATTTAGGATACAATGAAACATGAAACAACAATTAAGTTTCTTTCTTGTCTATTTTTCTGTTCTTGTTTCAGCCAATTCTCAGTGGAGCAAAGATCAAGGGGGTAAGTTCAACAATTTATGTGATTTTCAAAAGCCGTATTTTCTTTAAAATTCTTGTATTCTATTTTTTGTCTCACCCACCGGAGGTGAAGGCGAGACTAAGGGATCAAAATGGCGTCCGTCCGTCTGTCCGTCCGGCATCCGTCACAAATGCTAAAGTTTACCTGCAAGACTCTCTTATGACACATAATTTGGCAACCGTTGGTCCAATGGCAATTAAACTTGGGTGATAGATGCACATGGGGTACCCTCTTGTTGCGGTGCTGTCAGAGGTTGCATGTTGAGGTCAAAGGTCAATTTGAGGTCAATGTTAAAGTTTACCTGCAAGACTCTCTTATGACCCATAACTTGGCAACCGTTTGTCCAATGGCGACCAAATTTGGGTGATATATGCACTAGGGGTACCCTCTTGTTGTGGTGCTGTCAGAGGTCACATGGTGAGGTCAAAGGTCATTTGAGGTCACACATGGTTTAGAGATGTACTTGAGGAAATTTACCTTTGTGATGTTTAGTCGCGGGTGGGCGAGACACAATCTGGCTATTGCCTTGTGTTTGTTATAAGCTCTGTAATTAAACCCCCACCTCGCCAAACAAAGTTTGAAAGGGGTTGCACATGAAAAATGGCTTGAAATCTCCTGATTGATATGGTCCCATTTTTACAATTAACTGAAATGCAGTCCTTCTTTTGTGTGCCACCATACATATGATCCCAAATTAATTCTCTGCTCAATTCTTTTTCTAGGTTACAGCATTTTGTGTGAATGAGAACCCTAGAAGTGGCAGCCCATTCAGTGTTGAGGTAAGGTTGATATCATCATGCTAATTTAATTGAAGATATCATTGCAATCTGGCATGTCACCACAAAATGGAACACTAACCTGGTAAAATGAATAAAGAAATCAATATTTGTCACATTGTGTTAAAGCAACTGGCTAACATTTACCACAGTTAAAAACATGTGAGCTACATAATCCTCCATGCTTCAAGTGTCTTTGATAAGGTCTAAAAATAAAGCCCTGAAAGATTGTATTTCAAAATGATTATTTAGTGCTTTGAAAAAGTGAAAATCGTAAGTTGACTGGATTCACCTGCCCATTTCCTCCCATAGACTTACTGTTTGTGGATCTAGGCTATTTCTTACTCGCCCCAAGTACTAATTGTGTATTCCTTCATATCTTGCCAGTGGCAGCATAAATTTCCAAACTTTTGTATTCTAAGGTGTTTACTTGTCCATTCAAACACTACTATGTAGCTACATGTGAGATTGCAGCAAGTATTGGACTTTTTTTTTTATTTGAAGCTCCGCGATGTTAGCCTATCACTTCAAGGGCATTGTTTCTTATTTTAGAAAAAAAAATACTAATTGAAGTGCCTTGTCCTACATGCTGTCATATCTCTAGTGTTGTGTAAAAATAGGGCACTAAGAAATTGGTCTTCCCATTTTTTTTTCATCAAATGTCCACATTGTTAAATGTTTTAGACTATATTATTTATCAGACTTTTTATGATATATAATTTATCATGTACAGACAAAGTGAAGTCACTTTACAAGATATCATAACAACACAAACACAAAATGTTTGCTGTTAAATATCAGTGTTTTCAGATTTTACTTAGTCTTAAAAAAGGGAATCTTAAATTGAAAATGATATACATAAGGCAATATGATGCACCACGCACTACCCTAGGGTACCATTGTATCTGTGTGCTGCACTTTGTTGTAGCGCCCTCTT
The DNA here is from genome assembly GCA_001188425.1 of Eucidaris tribuloides. Lineage (NCBI taxonomy): Eukaryota > Metazoa > Echinodermata > Echinoidea > Cidaroida > Cidaridae > Eucidaris > Eucidaris tribuloides. Next base: position 68,222 of record JZLH01S0594176.1, on the reverse strand, counting down.
GTGTCCTTAAAATGTGTATTCATCAGTGATGATGGTGGAGCTGCACCTGTGCACAACAGAAAAATGTAAATTGACAAAAAGTAGGGTAAAATTGAGGATGTTGTATAACATCATTTTAAAATACATTCTGCATAAGAAACATTTTTAAACGTTTGAGAAACACACTGCAAATTTAACTTTTGCAGAGTTTTGTAACCTCAGGGCACAGTGCTGAAAAGCAGAATAATCCACAGAAATGGCTGATTTCTGAAAAGAAACAAAATTTTACTAGTCAAACAGCGTCCAACAAGCGAGGGACAAGGGGCTCAACGACCGATAACAAGAAAAATCATTTTTGTCTGCCCCCACCCCTCCCCCCCCCAAAAAAAAATATATATAATATATGTACCAGCCAAACTGCAAGCCAAACAGCATCCATCAAGCTGGGGCAGGGGGCTCAAAGACGAAAAGCATATTTGCCTAGACCCCCCCCCCCCTAAAAAAAAAAAAAAAAAATTTTAACTAACCAAATCTGTAACTTGGTGGGGGGGGGGCTAAAATTGAAATTGTTGAAAGACAGTAAAATCCCCATTATTTTAATTAATTTCCAAACTATAGGGGGTCGGTCGTCCCCTCAGTGCCCTGTGGTGACGTCCCTGTCACGAAGTTGTTATCATTTCCCCCGTAGATAGCAGTAGCTACTAAGAAGAAGCTGGTACAGGTCTTCTCTGTTACTGAGGATAAGATGGTTCTGGTTAAGGATGTCTACATACCTGACATGCCCATAAATTTGGTAAGATAAAAAGAAAAGAAAATCTGATATGAGTTGAGGGGAAAAGGAGGGAGAATGGATGTGAAAGTTGTTGATAGAGGTTATGACAATAATACTCGTGATGATGGTGATGATTACAATGAAATTGTAAGTTATGAGATGAGCTAGTGTTAAAGATCATTATTCAGATGCTGAATAGAAGATGATGGTAGTATACAATATATGATGAAAGTGATAATGATGGATGTTCATGATGAGGATGGTAGTGATGATGTTAATGATGATGGTGGTGTTGGTGACACTGAATATAATGATAAATGTGGTCATGGTGACGATGATTGTGATGATGATGGTGAAGGTAATAATGATTGTCGTGGTGGTGGTGTTGATGATGATGTCAACACTGATGGTTATGATGATGATAATGATGATGTAATGATGATGATGGTGATGATCATGGTGACGATAATGATGACAGTGGTGATAATGATTATGTTGGAATGATTACTAGTAGCACAATTATGATTGTGATTATGATATTGAAATACTGATATCATCTATGTGTTTTTTTCCTTTCATGACCAGGGAATGGATGCCTTCTGTGTCTGTGTATCGTTGACCAATCAGTACATCCTAGTCAACTATGACACGGGTCAGGTGACTGATCTGTTTCCCGTGGAAACGGAACAGACCACACCCATCATCAAGAGGGTTGGCAGGGTAAGTGACGTGATTGACCTTTGACCTGATTAGGTGTAAGGAATTTGTCAACCTTATTCCTCTAAATCTCTGGCACATTTTGATACCGAATTGAGTTCGTATATGTGTGTTAAATTGTGATTTTTATACTTAATGGGGGAACTTAGTCATAAATTTTGAGAAATGAGATACTTCTATGAATAGAAATACCTGCATGTTTATCTTTCTCATAAAACCAACGTTATGATTACATCACGTTTTGATGCAAAGGCATGATAATTTATGTAGTGCAAACGTTTGAAATGTGAGCAATTATATTTTCAAAAAAAGGCTAAAAATCACCCATCTTGATGTGACTAAAAACCTTAAAGGAGGAGTATGGACTACTTCTGGTGAACTGAAACTGTGGAATTTACATTGGCATTGAAGGTAGTTATACGTTTTCAAAAATTGGGGATTATATCTTTGTCCTTTCATACCTGTGGGAAAAAGAAAAGATACATGTATGACTTATTTTCATAACTTACTCTGAAAACAATTACAGACGACTTTTTTAAAAATCACAGAAATTATCACATATATATTTCCAACCCCCAAAATGTCACTAAAAATATATTTTATATTTATAATACATGTAGCAATCAAAACTTACTGTAAAATTATTGAGAAGATTGTGAGTTTCTTCAAATGACTGTTGGAGAAGAAACCAATTTATTACTATTAGAGCTGGCAAACTTTGGTCTAAACCTCATTCGATTATCGTAGAAAAAACATCGTCGATAACCACGATTATACCCCTTTAAGTTGAAAAATCTATTGTAGAGTTAAGTTGACAGTGCGCCTTGCAGGGCTGTTATCAAAATGTGGTCAAAACAATGTTGCTTTCTGTAGACCCTCTTGTAACTAGATCCGGAGATTCATGGTGCCGATTGTTAATAAACAGATCCTAGCATTTTTGATGGGCAGTTTGTTGTCAGAGATTGTTGACAGTTACACTAAATGCACTAATGCTCCTGACACCACAAGTTTGATAGCTGAAACGCATGGAGGTCTCTGTTTCATTCCCACCTCCCAGTACCGGCAGTAGCACTCCTGTTCGGAATATTCATAGCTATTATGGGGATTTCTTGATCCCTCCCACTGCAGTGCATGCATTTGCCCCATTAGGTTTTCATAATCGATATTTTTTGCCATATCGTGTCTCCCACGATATTATACAAATATATACTGATAAGAGAGTCTCTGGTTGAAACTATGACGAGCCTGAGGTTGATGAGTCAATGTAACCGAGGGCGTCATAATTTCAAACAGAGACTCTCAGCATAGGATATATTTGTTTTATATCCGTCATCGAATAACAGGGAAATTACACAAAGAAAAAAAAAGGAAAATGAAATGTATTTATGGTAACCCCTACGAGTAAGTGTGTGTCGCACAGTGTACAGGTGCGCGATATTTTTACTTGCAGTATGGATAGGGATGCAATTCCATTAATGTATAATCTAGTTCGTCGAGTATCATATTCATAAACCTATAAAACACTAATTTAATCCTCATTCTTATTTATAATCCTAACTCAAATTTTGATTAAAATGAACACAGTGTTAATTTTAAACATTGCCAAACTTCCGTATGGGCGTGCACGCTATAATGTCTTTCACACGCACGGAAAAAAATAGCGTTCGGTACATGTGTATTTACACACGATTTATTCAGCTTTTGAATTAAGCTCAAATCGCGATCCCGCTGTCAAGAGTACAGTAGTACTTTACTATTTTACTCTCCCGCTGTCGAGAGTACTTTACTATTGTACTCTCCGAGAGTACAATAGTACTTTACTATTGTACTCTCCGAGAGTACAATAGTACTTTACTATTGTACTCTCCGACTACTACAGTACTTTCAGAACGATTGTCTCCCAGACTCACAGAATAGTGTGTTTATTTTTCATCATGTGACATACTTTTGACCAACCAGAATTCAAGAAACTTACAATGAGGAATATAATTTAAAATAATCGTGAGATCATTATCGTGTATTCGATATTTTTTCAACACCACTAATTACTATTTTGATTATCATACCTACAGGAGGAATTCTTACTGACCGGCCCCGGGGCTCTGGGGATGTTTGTCACGTCGGCGGGTATTTCACAGCGCCCTCCATTGAAGTGGTCCGAGTCCGTGTGCGCCGTCAGTTACACCTTCCCCTACATCGTGGCCTTAGATGATGAATTCCTGACAGTCCACAGGTCAGGGCATATTTATGTTGTTCATTTCACATGAGCTTGCTTGAGTTAAAGGCAGGGAATCTCATTTGCATTCCACCAGCAGCACAGCAAAACATCACTCATGCCGTTTGGGTCTTTAAGCCTTTAAGGGCAGTGACATGATTGGGAGAAATAAAAAATACCTTTTGAACCAAACTGGTTGAAAGATATATCAATGGATATGCCAGCTGGAATGTATCTTCTGGCTGGAAGGATTTATCTTGATTTTGGGTACTTTAGCCAAATCAAGCATGAACATACTAGCATTTTGTTTCTCTCAAGCCCCGATAAAAATAAAAACCATTGACTGCCACACAAAAGATTTGCCTGTTACAAGGCATGCTGATGAAAGTTATTTTGGAATGAGTCAACTTTTGTTTACTAAATTTTCACAGCAGAATCCTAGCACAGTTTGCTTGATTCTAAAATAGTTCAACTCAAGTTGAGGAGTACCCCAATCATGTCATTTACCTTTAATGTCCCCCATCCTTATTCCCATTGTGTGAGCCATGACATTAGTTACTAAAGGGTTAATGTAGGATATGTCTGTGAAATCTGAAGATTAGTAATTACATATAATTCGAAATATGCATAAAAATCATTGCCATTTAGTGTATGTTCTGTGCTACAAATATTGTCTCTAAGGGACAGTAATTTAAACCAAAGTCTTATGGTCACTATAATTCCACTAAACTCAGTTTCTAACTCCTACACTTGTTCTTAAGGTTCTTAGGTGGTAATTCCTTTTTAGTGTATTTACACAATGTTGATTTTTAGTCATACAAAAGAGGCACTCTGCCTAGAATATAAGTGGCCCGCTGTACATAATGGGGGAAATAGTAATAACTGTGGAAAAATTAGATGTTTTATCAGTAAAAACATGTATTATTTGCTAAATTACAATAATAAATTTATGTTTGTACAATGATTTGATGCAAGTTATGGTCATTTATATGGCACAAGGTTTTGAAGGTCTGCATTTGAGCAATTGCATTTTTGAGAAACATTGGTTTGAAAATCACCCATCCTCATCAAAATTTTCCTTTTATCGTTATGGAGAAACTGAAATTATAAACTGGGGTTACTTATTTTCATAATTTCTTGGCCAAATTATCAACGATATCCTAAAAAGAAAATCATGGAAATTTTCACATTTATTGAATATTTTCAACAAGCAATCTCGTATGATATATTCTGTTCACTTCAGTCAAACTTTACCCTTTCCTCAGGTTCTTGCATAGTCAGTTCTTTTTGTTTTTAACTCTTTACACGCGGTA
>JZLH01S0594176.1:44652-62774 GCA_001188425.1 Eucidaris tribuloides | reverse complement strand
ACGGGATTTAGGGTCCCGCGCACAAAGAGTTAAATCTTCCCTGTATTTTCCCGCTTCCCTGTATTTTCCCGCTTCCCCGTATTTTCCCGCTTCCCTGTATTTTCCCGCTTACAGTGTTCTGGACCAGCAACAGAAGCAGACCATTTCATTCCAGGGTGGAAAGGTTCTTGGCGACTTTGAGGGGAAGATATTTGTGGCATCAACCAAGGAAGTGTATGCATTAGTGCCCCTCCCTGTTGAAAAGCAGGTAGGTGAAAGTGAGAATACTACTTCTGTTACTACTACTACTACTACTACTACTCTACTACTACTACTACTACTAGTAGTACTACTACTGTACTACTACTACTACTACTACTTCTACTGCGACTACTACTACTACTACTACTACTACTAGTAGTACTACTACTGTACTACTACTACTACTACTACTTCTACTGCGACTACTACTATTACTGTACTACTACTACTACTACTACTACTACTTCTACTACTACTGCTACTACTACTACTACTACTACTACTACTACTACTGCTAGCCTACTACTACTACTACTACTACTACTACTACTGCTAGCCTACTACTACTACTACTACTACTTCTACTACTACTATTACTGCTAGCCTACTACTACTACTACTACTACTACTACTACTACTACTACTACTGCTGCTGCTAGCCTACTACTACTACTACTTCTACTACTGCTACTACTACTACTACTACTACTTCTACTACTGCTACTACTACTACTACTACTACTACTACTACTACTACTACTGCTGCTGCTAGCCTACTACTACTACTACTACTTCTACTACTGCTACTACTACTACTACTACTACTTCTACTACTGCTACTACTACTACTACTACTACTACTACTACTACTACTACTACTACTGCTGTAACTACTACTACTACTATTGCTTGTAAAAACTCATCTGTTGCAAGAGTAAAATTTCACAATTTCATTGGAGAAAATTTTGTAGAGGGTGCTGTAATTTTTTTCCACGTCACAAACATTTATTACAGACCTGTCCTGGGTTCACGTTGATGAATCTTCAGATATTTATTATTTTGTATTTATTAAATGGAATGCATATTCTAAATATGAATGGGAGAGCCCCAGATTTTTGCAATCACTTGCTACGTGTGAGCATGTGGGTATCAATGTTACAGGCTCATGATGTATGCATACTTGCATAGATACCCCAGAAATTCCACAGCTGCTGAATAATGAATGACAGTACTGCCACAATACAGGTGTATGCAAGGGGAGTCGGGAGGATTGTATAAAAAAGGTCCACAATTTCTACTTCTTCTACTTCTACTACTACTACTACTCCTACTACTAGGTAATCGTTACTACTACTGTAATTACTACTACTGTTTCACCGCCGTCTACTGCTGCTACTACAGCTACTACTATTACTATGTGTAGGACTATCACTACTACTAACTCTACTACTCTACTATTACTTATTCTCTGACTACTGGTATTGCTTCTACTACTATTTCATTTCCACAATAAGAGAGTATTTATCAGGAATGTCATGTGCTGTTGGTTTATTTTATGTTTCCAATGTGCATTATCCCTCAATTCAATAGCATCTTTTAGAACTCTCTAAGGATATGTATAACTTTGCCCCAAAACTGCTTTAAACAGGCAATCTACAAAATCTTTTGGGAAAAAGAAAAAAATTGGTTGAACGTATGTAACATTGGACAGACAATTTGTTTTCTTTCCAATGTTACATACATTACCCTCCAAGTCTAGAAATAGCACTAAACACAGTGTTCAACAGAATCTTAGGGCTGATATTATCTCTTCCAAACAATATCAGCTTATTCAGTTAAAAAACCCAGTTTTTCATTGAATACTTAGAATTTGACAGTCATACGTTTGTACATAAAATTCTGTCCAGGATTACATACGTTCACCCAAGTTTTTCCTTTTCCCCAAAAATTTTGTAAATTGCCTGTTTGAAGCAATTTGGGGGCAAAGAAAAAGTTCCAAAAGATGCTATTGCATTGAGGGGTAATGCATATTGGAAACACAAAATAAACTGACAGAAAGTGACATTCCTGAAAAGTACCCTTTACTGTTGAAATGCCCCCTGCTTCTTCTATTGTATTACTTCTCCCAGGATAAAATTACTTTAGGCAATATAAAAATTCAACTTGAACCTGAATTTGTTCGTTATTTTTACAAGTGGACATGTCTAGTATTGAGTTCTGTGCCACATTTTGCTCCAGGTCCAAGCCTTGCTGGCCGACAAGAGAGTAGAGGAGGCCCTAAGCTTGGCCAAGAATTACAGGAAGGCTGGCCTGGGAAAAGACAAATTCATGAAGGTAAGAGAATTTCATGATGAGTACTAGAATTAATTGTTTCTATCATAAATACTTTGTGAACAATGTGAGTGGACAGTACCAAAAATATTGGTCATACATTCATTTGGTCATAACAGTAATATTGTCCTTTATAGACAGGTATGCTCTCTGTACAGGTTCATGTATGCATAGTTTGCTCTCTGTGAGTTGGTTTGGAACCTTTTAAAGACAGGGTGTTCCTGGTACACAGACAGGTTTGGCTGTCGTTAGTTCAGTGATATATTGAGAAGGTGATCATAATGTACATCAGCAGAAGTAATTGATTTATTACCCAGTTTGGTTTTAACAATGTATCTATTTGATTTAATGTTTCTTAGAGTGATAGGCTAACATTGTGGAGCGTCATTTAAAAAAAATGTCAAACTTTGATATCTGAGCTACATAGTAGTGTTCAAATGGACAAATAAACACCCTGGAATACAAAAGTTTGGACAGTTATGCTGCCAATGGCAAAGTATGCCTGTATAAACAATTTCTACTCCTATGGATGATAAAATAGCCTAGATCTGCACACAGTAATTCTATGGGACGAAATGGGCGGGTGAATCTGGTCAATTTGAATGCTTGTATATTTTCAGTTTTTTAAAGCACTAAATCATCATTTTGAAATACAATTTTTTCAGGGCTTCATTTTGAGACCTTATCAAAGACACTTGGTGCGTGGAGGATTAGAATGTTAGCCAGTGGCTTTAACCCGTTGGAGACTAAGTACGAGTTTACTTGTGTTGGGGTCTATGGAAAATGCGTGTTATAGTGAAATCAAATCGTCTCCAACGGGTTAAGCATGGTTCATTAGATTATTTTGACTTAAAGAACATTGAATTTAGTGACCATATTGCAACTTCGCTGCTGCTATTCATCATGTGGAGTCTGACAGTCGGCCTCTTCCAGTGTCGGATCTGAGACCACAGGCTCCAAGACAGAGGCCACCCCAATGCATACCTTTTCCATAGGGTTTGTAGGTGACCCGGACCAAGACCACCTAAATTTGGCCTCAAGGCTGGCCTTGGATACAACACTTGTATCCTCACTAACGGAGCCAGATTCATCACAAGTATAACACAGGATGAAGATTCAGGGCCATGCTCATCACTATAAGAGTTACAGTCTGAAGTATTTGCAGTTGAGAATGATTTTGCTCCTTTGATTCCTCCTTACTTTTTCTTCAGATGTACAACAGGATCCAGCAGCAGGCTGGCTTCATTCAGTTTTCCAAGTTCAGTTTCCCGGAAGCCAAAGAGCTCTTCAAAGAAGCTAAGCTGGATGTCAGGGAGGTAATTATGATTCACCATGAGTTACTGTAAAGCACTATACTATCACGACATGAAACTTCTGCGAATAGGAGCCGACAGTCATTTCGCGTGCATGAAACTTTCACAAATGATTCGGAATGAAAAAAATATATAGCCGAATTTGCTAGGAGAAAGTATGTACTTTGGTGTTTTATTAATAAGTTATCGTAACAATTTATTGAAAATATTTGTTCTAATGCCTCTAAAACATCATTTTATCAAATGTAAAAGTGCATAGCAACCATCGTAAGTGACCACCCACCATTATCTTGAGTAATTTGATTTGTATTGGCATAAAAAAAAGTTGTGTATACATGTACGAAAGCTTTCGCATGCATTTTAGTTTCGCGAATCTTGACTCCTTGCGAAATTTACGAAAGTTAAATGCTCGCGAACATTTCTGGTGTTACATAACTCCATAATGCATTTGTTCCCCAGGGTACCACATTGTGTAGCACCCTCTTTAGTCCTTTATAAGTCAAGTTTTATAGGATTGGTGTTGCAAAAGTGCACAACATATGGACGTAAAATGGCTAAAAGTCAAGTCGAAATGATGTTAAAGTTGTTGTTTTTAAGTTCTTTGATGTTGCAATAGACCACTAAATAAAACACTTTACATTAGAAGAGTTTCTAAACATTCAAAAGCACACTACCAAAGTAACTTCAAGATGGTTCGGTGCAACACTGCAAAAAAAATAAATAAAATGGTGGAATTTGGTACCGCAGGCTACCATTTACTGTATACGCCAAAAGATAACCCGTGCCCTTAGGCTATTGATGAAGGGCATGTGTGTGAAATCTGGGTGTCGGTAATTACCTAGAAGAAAAACAGAAAAAGAAAAACAATAGCCGTTTAGTGTTCAGTCTATGGTAGGAATTTTTTCCTCGCGAGAAAAAAATTCAACTCAGAGTCTAACGGTCACTGTAATTCTACTAAAACTGAGTTTCCAGCTCATATATTTTGTTTAAGGTTCCCAGATGACATTTTCTTCTAAATGCCATTGTATTTACATAATGTTAGCTTTCAGGCATGCAAAAGACATCCCGTGCCTTTAAGCATGTTAAAGAAATTCCAGGAGAAATTCTCACTATACAGGGTGGCCCAGAAAGAATGCTATGAGTATGATCGCTAATTTCTTCACCATTATAGGCTAAATGTCACTAATTTTTATTTCGTTGGTTAGAACATTCTTTTTCCAATAAAATGATACCAAGATCACTGATTTTGAGTAAGGCGTTTTTGATTCTAGGGCCATTTTTCGGAGGCAATGCAATTTCCCAAATTTGCCAATTTTTCAACAGCGGCGGTCATTGGAACGCCAAGATATTCTGGCCTCCCAGCTTGCCAAACCGGACAAACCGCAATGACAATGGAGACATAGCTCGCATCGTCTTCCTTATGAAAGCAAGGGCATTCCAGCCCTTTTGTCATTGCGATTTGTCCGATATGGCAAGCTGGGAGGCCAGAATATCTTGTCGTTCCAATGACCGCCGCTGTTGAAAAATTGGCAAATTTGGGAAGTTGCATTGCCTCCGAAAAATGGCCCTAGAATGAAAACGCCTTACTCAAAATCAGTGATCTTGGTATCATTTTATTGGAAAAAGAATGTTCTAACCAATGAAATTAGTGACATTTTGCCAATAATGGTGAAGAAATTAGTGATCATACTCGTAGCATTCTTTCTGGGCCACCCTGTATAGCAATTTTATCAGTGATTAATTAATAGTTGAGATGGTTTGGTGCAACACTGTCAAAATAAAAAATATAATGCTGGAATTTGGTACCCCAGTCTACCATTTACTGTATACGCCAATATTTTCACGTAGAGATATTTTTGCGATTTTCGACTAACTTTCAAAATTCGCGAGTGCTAATTTTTGCGATATTAGTGGTGCTTTCATTAGTGTGAATAGACAAGAACCAAAGTGGAAATTTTCGCGATAACTGACTCGCGAAATTCGCGAAAATAAAACCACCGCGAAAATTACCACGTATACGGTATGTTGACACTACATGTAGGACCTTTACCGCTCTAGTGTAAGGGCACTTAATTCTGCAGAATGTATGGAGTAAAGTGATGGTGCTTGACGGCTGAAAGTCATAAAAACTAGTACCTACAAGATCCTATTATTATTGTAACAATGAAATCACAGAAATAAACTCTGGACCGGACTTTTATCAAATCATGAAAATACAACTGAATAGAAAATTTTCATGAAATGGCTCATGAATAGCTCATCCATTGCAAAATGATTGCAGAATTTCAGTTTTAATCACACCTTGAATTTTATATGCCTTTGTTCGCAGTTGATCTGCCTCTTTCCTAATCTGTTGCCTTCAAACTCAAACTTCAACCGTGCAATTCCGCCACTCCACGACTTTGCCGATGTCAGTCAGATCGTCCGCACGAATGGCGGTCAGCTCGCGGACTGCAAGAAATTCCTGCAGGAATTTCTTGAAGATGTTCGGGACACTGACCTTACTATTGGAGTCAAAGTGGTAAATGTTTGTTGTTTTTTATAGAAATTTTGTGACATTTCATTTTATTTCATTGCATTTATTGTTATCGAAATGATAACATGTTGGTTTGAAATGTCCATGTGACAACAATTTATTTTATATGTGAATTTTAAGTATATTATCAAAGACTGCTTTTAATTTATGCAAGCATACATAAATTAAACAAAGGAAAGAAACAAAAATCATTCATTCCCTGTCTGACACCGACGATACATTTCATGTGCAAGACTCTTTGATGACATATACATGTACTTTCTGCAATTTTGCTTTTGATTTCAAACAAACAACCACAGGCAGTTATCAATCAATGATCCAATTCCATTGCCAAAGTAGATAAATACATTTCTAAAAACACACAAAAAAAATGTAGACTGCAATTTGTCCAGATAGGCAAGACAAATTTAGTTCAAATTGCCTTGTCTCTTTATACCTCTGCCACAAAGAAGTGCCAGAGCCATTATGTTTTGGAGTTGTCGGTTAGTATGTCCATAACACTCTGTTTACTGCAATATCTTAAGAATGGGATAACGGTTTCTCATCAAATTTGGCTGACGTATGTATTACCAGAGGCAAATCACAGGTCCCTTTGTGTAATGTGTAGTCAATGCATTACATGTATATGTGCCCAGATCTACCAAAGACTTTGTGGCAGATATCAAGCTTAGATTATGGCAGTATTGGATAGGACACCTCACAAGCTATGTTTTCATAAATAATTTACCAAAATTGAACAGTTACATACATGTATAAGGAGTGCTATTTTTGTTATTTTGTGCAGTGTTGGGTATATTGTTCCTTTACAGCCAGTTTCTACAAAATGTAAATCACTGACGAGCATGGGTTAGCTAGATTGGGTCACATATACTGAACTATCTCAAGAAATGGATAGCTTTTCATAAACCTCAGTTGAAGCATATATCACCTCAAACAGATAGACTGGTCAAAATTTGAGGTTACTTAAGAGGTTAAAGGTCAAAGGTCACTTTTATCTGTAGTTTTTTATTACTGTAATGTTGAAAATCTGGCACCTTACTCTATGTCTCCTTGTAATCTATGAATTTAGGAGGTTGATACGGCGTTACTCAAACTCTACGCCGAGGCCGACCCATCCAAACTCGTCACCCTGATATCCAGCGAGAACGCGTGCGACGCCGAAGACGGACAGGAGACGCTACAATGCTTCAACAGACACCACGCCCTCGCCCTGCTGTACCGATACCAGGGGGACAACGAACAGGCTATGAGCTTATGGTCAAGGTATAAGTTTATCATTGACTCTGACCCTATTCATTGACACCATAACTGGAGATCCTCCTGCCTGTAACCCTTGTAGGCCTTCAACTGGCCCTACATTTCCTACTTTTTCCTACTTATTTTTGAAGATCCTAGTTTTTCTATTTTTCCTGTAAAAATCCTTCATTATCATCCTAGTATTTTCTACCTTTGTCAATAAAAAAAAAATTGCAAATTTGTTTCAAGTTGAGTAGTCTATTCAGGTTGTTGTTGACAGTACTGTAACTACCATCACCTGTTTGTAAAGGAGAATTTATTTCTGCGGATTTCCGCTTCTTGGCCAGTCTTAAAATTATTTTCCCATGTATTTCAATTTTTGGTGCTAAAAGTAAGTGAATGGCATATATTGTAGAATTCACTATCCAAAGTATGTTTTAGTTATTAAAAGAAAATGATGTGTTTGATTTATCTTATTATCTTATCTATTTTTTCCAGATTAGTTGATGGCTCGATACAAGATGACACATTCCCAGGTCTGGATTTTATTGTGGATTTCCTCTCAAGGTAAAAGATTGAACAGAAACAAACAAGCAAACAAACAAGCAATCAAACATACAAACAAACAAACAAGCAAACAAAACAAGCGAGCAAACAAATAAACAAACACTAAACCAATATATGATGTCTGTTGAAAATATATCTGACCTCACTTTTTGGGGGGAGGGGGGGGAATAACAATATTCTAGTAGCATATTGTTATTAGTTTTATCATAAAACAATAAGTTTGTGACATATGGATCTCAACCTTTCAACACATCATTGTAAGTACTTTACTACTGTTTGGTAATCATAATAAAGGGAAGTGATGGACTTGTAATTAATTCTAAAATCTATCTTTAATCCTCCACTTCAAGGTCTGCAGCGTCATTGCAGACCATGAGACCTTCGAAGAATGCCCGTTTGTGTGACGGCATGACACTAGCGAGTTATATCATAGTACCTCTGATTTTGAAGCCAGGGATATTCCTCTAGGTCTTGCCATACACCACCATGTCAATGGCACTTCTCTTGTCTTGAAGCACTGCGAGGATCTCATGTTTTGTACCCTTCTTCAAAAAGTTTACTTCTGTGAGGTTCTGTGTATAGCATCAACAAACCGTGCCTGAAGCTCACAATACTTATTTCGTGGGGAAGAAACCCCCTCACTTTCCTCAATTCATTCTCAACCTGATGCATGGACCTGTGGTCAGTGATAAGACATTCCAAGTCTTTTTTTTTTTTTGATATCTTGATAATCTCAGTTAAGTCCCTAAAATCAAGTATGGCAGCCTGAGAGTTCATCTTTTTGTCTCAATTGAAAAAAAGTTTGGCAGAGACCTAGTATTCACTTTTTCTGTTGGTCTGTTCATCTGTTACGAAAATGTTTTTGTTTAACTTGCTCTCATTTCTTTATTTCTGCATCAGTTGTGTTCAAACTTGGAATTAATGATCAGTGGGTAATACCACATGTATGGTGATGAGGATGGAGAGGTCAGAGGTCATCTAGGGGTCAAAAGGTCATATTGCATGTTTTATTGATCGCAAAATCAGGCAACACTCGTTCGCGAACCACCTTGTTTGTGATGTACCCATGCACAGTATCGGCACTCGTGAATGTGTGCCCCTTCTCCAGATACTGTATTGTGATGCATTGTGTTGCCAACCGTGGATCATTGACAATTCTTGCAAGAGCTGAGAAGAGTACTTCCTCACTTAATCCTCGTCACACTTGTCAGTGCATAAGGCCTTTACAGCTAAACCCCAGTTTCTTCTGTCCTAAGCAAGTGCTCCCAGCCCATTCCAGGTTTGGTTTATTGGCTCCATCTCCTGTTCGATAGTTCTCCTCCATGTCCCTTTCGGTCTTCCCCTCTTTCTTTGCCCTTGTGGTGTCTAGTGCAGCACTATCTTTGTGTGCCTAGTACTGTCCATGCGCAGTACATGTCCCAACCATCTCCACCTTCTTCTAGTTATTTCTATGTTGATGACATTGATCATGGTTATTTCTTGCACGTCTTTGTTCAAGATTCAAGATTCAAGATTCAACATTTATTTCCTTCCTGCAAATCGTAAACATGAGCATATTAATAAAATATAATTATAAATAATGAAATGGAAGGAAGCGTATTTCCTTAAAAGCTCGAGGCCTGCGGCGGGAGACGCCTTTACAAACATTACTTTACAATAACACTACATACATATACTAAAAACAACTAACTCTAAATTACATGTAAATAACAATAATACTGCATAATCACAACAGTAATTACTACATTACAACGAAATAACTATCAGTACATTATATACATGTACTAAGTACATAAGACAATGAAAAAAAAAATCTAAACAAAACTTAAAACCTATGTCTGGTTTACTAAAATAAATTTGTTGAAATAACTCCATAATATTCAATATTTTTTGTGGCCATCTCATGTTCAAAATCCTGGGAAAACATCTCCCCTCAAAGCCCCTCAGCTTTGACTCTATTGTTTTGTTAGTCTTCCATGTGTCTGCTCCATAGAGTAACACTATCCGCACATTACTTCGGTACAGTTTTATTTTTATGGTTCTTGATGAGAAGAGTGTCCAACATGTATTCTACGATGTACAATTATCACACTACGTGACAATTGTCTCTTGTCCGTATTATGACGGATGAATGCCCAAAATGCACTTAGTCTCGTGATATTGAATGCCTTTCGTCCTGCCTCTGCTTCGTGCCAAAGCACACGTACAGTATGTCCATCCTTCCTTGGATCAGGGAAAGTTTCGTTAACCCTTTAGCAACTTAACCGCCCGAAACCGCCCTTCCATAAAATGCGCTTTAGTATCCATTGTACACCCGTAGTTCACTGAACCGCCCGAAACCGCCCGTCCGTAAAATGCGCTCTAGTATACATCGTACGCCCGTCTTTTGTGTACCGTTGAGGGCCATATCGCTGTACCTTCCAGGGAACCATAAGCCACTTTCTACAGAGTCTTCAGTGGCTAAAGGGTTAAAAAGAATGACCTTTCTTGCTCCCAACAATTCCCATCTCCTGAAAGTGAACAGCTTGGTTTTGAATGCCGTAGAGACTTTATGGTCAGTAATGTGAAGCAAGTACCCAAACAGCGAAGCCAGTGAGCTCTGCCGCCAAGAAGCTCCTTGAGTAACTCTAGGCCAAGATCTAGTCAGACTAAGACTGAAGTTATACCAGGATCTACTGGTAATTATGAAAACTTGTTCTTCTCGTTATACGATCTATCTCAAGTCGGCAAGAAGTTGAGCTAATTCTTATGTTGAAATCGTAGCCGGTCTAACAAGTAATAGACTCTAGGCCTAGATCGAATTAATTCAGGACCTACAGAGATGCCAAGTTTGTGAAGTGGCTGGGAGTGAGACCTTGTGAGAGAGCGAAGCGACCAAGCAAGAGAGGGTTGTTAGAGGGGGGCAGCCCCCCCCCTCACGGAAGGAAGAATTTTAATTTGAGATATGAAATTATGAGATTTGTTGCATACCTGTGAGGCAATTTTGTTAAGGAAATTGCATTATAGGTTTGCACCAATTCTCCTAGTTTCATTAATAAACTTGTATTTGGTCAAAGAAATTGCATGATAGGTATGCACCAAATTTTATACACCAAATTAAAAAATCTCCCAACCGTGAGAGAGTGGGGGATTGCCCCCATAACTTTATAAAGATAACTGTGAACAATGTCTGTCCACATGGCTGATTCCTTGATGGGTTCTACGGTGGAAGCTCTGTCTGTCCTTCCCTGACTCGATGCAAGGGACTTGTACCTGCCACTGTGCTTGGTACTTGCACTTATATTTGGTGGCACCTTTGCCACTTGTCTTCTTTTTTCTTATTGGTCTGGATATTTCCAAAATCGGTTAACCTTTCATGAAAACCGCTCGGTTTTGGTTAACCTAAAAGCAATATTTGAACTTCCTTCTCTGAAAAACAATATGTTTATTCCCTGAAATAACCATGCCAACATGCTGCCATTCAAAGTAAAATCATATTTTAGGTTAATGTCCCTATTTTTCAAATTTCTTACCCCATTTTGTTCCTATTTTTGAGATTTCAGGGTTGACAGGTATGATACCTGTGAGGCAATTTTGTTAATGAAATTGCATTACAGGTACACCAAATGTCATGATTTCATTAATAAAATTGCAATTTTATTAATGAAATTACATGAAAGGTATGCATGAGATTTCGTACACCAAATTCAAAACACTCCCAACCGTGAGAGAGTGGGGGGCTGCCCCCATGACTTGATAAGATAACTGAAATTATTTACTTACTTTCTCAGTCAGAGGATCGTATTTTGCCAGATGAAAGGTATGCATGATTTCGTACACCAAATTCAAAACACCCCCAACCGTGAGAGAGTGGGGGGCTGCCCCCATAACTTGATAAGATAACTGAAATTATTTACTTACTTTCTCAGTCAGAGGATCGTATTTTGCCAGAAAAGGCAACTTCGGCTGCAAAGCAAGTGGCAGGCTGTTTTTTTGTGTGCATCTCTTTCGAACAATGTCTGGCCACATAGCTGATTCCTTGGTGGCTGCATTGCATGGTTCTTTTACATGTTCTGTAGTGGAAGTCCTTCCTTGGCTGGATGCAAGGGAATTGTACCTGCCGCTGTGCTTAGTACTGGCACTTGTATTTGGCTGCACTTTTGTCACTTGTCTTTTTTTCTTATTGGTCTGGATATTTCGAAAATCGGTTAACCTTTCATGAAAACCGGTCGGTTTTGGTTAACCTGGAAACAATATTTGAGCTTCCTTCTCTGAAAAAGAATATTCTTTTTCCCTGAAATAACCATGCCAACAAGCTGGCATTCAAAGTAAAATCATATTTTTTGGTTCACAACCTTTGCTTATACTGGTCAAATATTTGGGTAACAATGGAATTACTCAACCTTGTCATCATATCAACATCTTTTTGCAAATACTTGGACAAAGGTGACCTTTTTTATTGGTCTGGATATTTCCAAAAATGGTTAACCTTTCATGAAAACCGGTCGGTTTCGGTTAACCTAAAACAATATTTGAACTTCCTTCTCTGAAAAAGTATACTGTTATTCCCTGAAATAACCATGCCAACATGCTGGCATTCAAAGTGAAATCATATTTTTGCTTCACAACTATTGCTTAGCAGTCAAATATTTTGAATAACAATGGAATTACTCAACCTTTTCATCATATCAACATCTTTTTGCAAATACCTAGACCATGTTTCTGCAGCAAAATGACTCAAAACGGTTAGCTGAAACTTACAAATTTGAAATGGTTTGGATCTTCACAGCGGGTTATGGTCAGTTACGAACGGATAACCTTTCTGATACAGCACTAATCTGGATTCCTCCTTTTCACCATTTTCCACTTCATCTTCCAAGGAAACTGCAGAGATTTCTGATTCAATACGGTCCTCCCTCATCTTGGCCGCTGACACACACTTTCGCGCTTGCGGTGTACGCGTGCCTGCCTCGCTGGCGATTCTTTTAGTATGTGCAACATGATTACATTCATTTGCACTATAGATTCACTCTCAATCTCTTACTTAATTAGACTTCGGGACTCCCGCTTCGTCCGATGCAAGAGGCCGTCAGCTTCCTCAAACTTTCTCTGTCTTGGGTTAGATTGGTGAGATCCCTCCATTTCACAAGCTTGCCTTGCAGATCACGTTCAATAGTTGGTTGCCAGCTCATCCTGGGTCTCCCTCTAAGCCTTCTCCCTTGGGGGGTCCACCATAGAGCCTGATTGGCAGGTAGAAGGAAGCCTCGTAGCATGTCCTAACCATTTGCGATGTCATTTGTATATTACATCGGATACAGGAGGCTGTTTTGTTCTTTCTCTAACTTCTTTGTTGGTGACAAAGTCATCCCATTTTATGTGCAGTATTTTTCGAAGATACTTCGAGTCGAAGGTACAGAGTGTGTGTTCGTGAGATATCTTTAGACCCCATGTCTCAGATCCATACAGAAGAGCAGAAAGTATGTTGGTGTTATAAAATCTATTCCCTTCATGATTTTGAAGATCTGGATAAGCTCAGCTCATTGCCGTCTATATGCAAGAGTACTAGGTAATTTCAGAATTTTCAGTCACTCTGAACACTCCAGATGACGAAGATGGGGGAGCAGTCTTGTTGCCCTCTGTTGTACTTTCTCGAATAGATCCTCATCTTTTTTAAATTTGAAGCCCACACTATATTGCAGTACTCGAGTGTTGGCCTAATTATAGCTTTATAGAGCTTGAGCAATCCCTTCTCACTTAACGCCGAGGAAGATCTCTTTAAGTTTGATACTAGCTCTTTTGGCTACCTCAGCTGTGTGTGCACTAAATGTGAGAAATCTATCACAGATAACTCCAAGATCCTTTTCCACAATGTCTTGTGAAATCTGTTTTTCACCATCTTCTCCTGAAATAGTGTATTGACAATTGCATGGGTTTCTTCTGCCATAGGGCACAACTTTACATTTGGACTCGTGGAACTTGAGTTGCCATTCGTTTGCCCATGTAGTGACAGCATTCACATCATCCTGTAGCATATTTGCATCATCTTCGTTGTCGATAGTTCTGTATAGTTTGGTGTTGATAGAAAGGTGTATGTAGCAAATACATCTTTTTATCGACAAACATTGAGCTCTGCTGCAGCTAGCTTGGGGCGTATCTATAAGATATATCGTATTGCCATGAAACCATAGGACATTTTTGAAAAAAGGTGGTGTGGATAGCCCCTGCTATCTTAAAAAGAAGAAGTCCTACAGTAACGAGACCGAGATGAATGAAAAGGGTGCCGTCTTAACCACCCCCCCCCCCTCCATGCAACAACCTGAAAAAGCTTTAAAAAAAAATCAGATACACCTTTTTGCCATGTGACAGCCGTTCTCCCAATCGTGCCATGTCACTTTCATGTGATGAACGTATTTGAACAATGCAATTTTGCAGTGCTCCCAATGTCATGTCATTAACATTTATGTGGTACAATTTGTGGTGCAAACTGCATCAAAGCAATCCATTGAGAGTAAATGCAATTAGCTTTCTCACTGCCTCAAGGAACAAATGAATTGAAACATATACCAATGTATACACTAACAGGAGTACATAGCCTGGCTGGAAGGATTTGTCTTGAATATCTTCTCTTGAGGAGAAACAAGCATGATTATACCAGTACTGAATTATAGTATGGTCTGATAGAAATGGAATGCATACAAAGCGGTACAACAAATTTGCCTGTCAAAATGAATACTGATGGTACTGTAATTGTTAAAAAAAAGATTAAATGTTTGACCAGAAAAATTCTCTTCATTATACCCCTGCCAAACAAAGTTTGAAGGGGGTATATAGGAATCAGCGTCCGGTCGGGCGGGCGGTCCGTCGGTCCGTTGCAAATCTTGCGGATCAAACTACTTTTTCAGTTTTCATCGAATCGTCACGAAAATTGGGTCACTCATTGGTCTTGAGGTGAAGATGTGCAAGACATACTTTTTGCATGTGTCGGAAACTGCGTTGCCATGGTAACGGCATATTTATGGTAATCAGGTAAAATCTTGCGGATCGAACTTCTTCCTCAGTTTTGGACCAATCTTCACGAAAATTGGGTCACACATCGGTCTTGAGGTAAAGATGTGCAAGACACATTTTGACATGTGTAGGAAACTGCATTGCCATGGTAACGGTATATTTATCGTAATAAATCAGGTAAAAATCTTGTGGATCGAACTTCTTCCTCAGTTTTTGACCAATCCTTGTGAAAAGTGGGTCACACATTGGTCTTGAAGTGAAGATGTGCAAGACACACTTTTTGCATATGTCCGAAACTGCGTTGCCATGGTAACGGCATATTTATGGCCAAAAATGAGGTAAAAATCTTGCAGATCGAACTACTTCCTCAGCTTTTGACCAATCCTCGTGAAAATTAGGTCACACATTGGTCTCAAGGTGAAGATGTACAAGACATACTTTTTTGCATATGTCGGAAACTGCGTTACCATGGTAATGGCAAATTATAGCAAAAGTCAGGTAAAAATCTTGTGGATCAAACCACTTCCTCAGTTTTGGACCAATCTTCACGAAAATTGGGTCACACATCAGTCTTGAGGTAAAGATGTGCAAGACACATTTTTTGCATGTGTCGGAAACTGCGTTACCATGGTAACGGCATATTTATCGTAATAAATCAGTTAAAACTCTTGCGAATCGAACTTCTTCCTCAGTTTTGACCAATCCTTGTGAAAATTGGGTCACACATTGGTCTTGAAGTGAAGATGTGCAAGACATACTTTTTGCATATGTCCGAAACTGCGTTGCCATGGTAACGGCATATTTATGGCCAAAAATGAGGTAAAAATCTTGCAGATCGAACTACTTCCTCAGCTTTTGACCAATCCTCGTGAAAATTAGGTCACACATTGGTCTCAAGGTGAAGATGTACAAGACATACTTTTTTGCATGTGTCAGAAACTGCGTTGCCATGGTAGCAGCATATTATGGCAATGAGTCAGGTATGTGATG
Source organism: Eucidaris tribuloides (assembly GCA_001188425.1). Lineage (NCBI taxonomy): Eukaryota > Metazoa > Echinodermata > Echinoidea > Cidaroida > Cidaridae > Eucidaris > Eucidaris tribuloides. The sequence continues at coordinate 46,793 of JZLH01S0594176.1, read as the reverse complement.
GGGCAGGGGTATTAATCACCTTCAGTGATATTTCTAGTTGAAGATGAAATGCCAGAAAGCAGTGAGTAGCAACACTGTTTTTTGTGCATACTTGTTAATATGCTCAAACACTTCATATCAATCATAGGAAGAATCTGTGTATCACTTGATGTACTCAATTTTAGAAAAGTTTCTTCTCTTCTTTCTGGTGAATATAGATTTGATATATTTGTGGTACCCCTCTCCCAAAACCAAAACAAAAAAACACACAACCAGAGCTGTCAAGTAATATGTTGTGATGATATTTAGTATGTTTCTTTCATCATCAAAAATAACAAAATATGATATTTTTTTAAAGCAAAATATGTTTTTTCTTAAATTGAAAGGGCATGCTTAATATGTGTAATTTGCTCATTTTTTTGTATCAAAATATGTTTTTGACTTCAAAATATGATTTTTACCATGGATCAGTATGTTTTGGGGTCAGCCAAGGTTGGCAGCCATCATGCACAACTTCATCTGTAACTGTCTGTTTTTCTGCTTTCTTTGTCAGATTGAGTGACCATGAGTTGGTGTGGAGGTATATTGACTGGGCGATGCAGAAGGACCCAGAAATTGCTGCAAAGGTATGTCACTAACTAATGTAAAGACCAAAGTTTTCTGCATTGCAGATTTTCCGCAGAAATCCCAGAATTTGAGGTATAACATGGAAAACAGCATTTTGAAAAAAAATGAAAAAAAAAACATGCCTAAAAATTCCCCCAAAGTAAAATTAATCAATATTTATTGACTAAAAGTAAAGTGATTTAACAAAAAGGTGCTTAATAAAGCCAAAGAAATCATGCGTTACCTGTGAATATGTCCCCAAACCCGAATCAAAACCTCCATGGGCCTAGTAAGCTTGACGTTATTTATGATTTTTTCCAACAAAAACTCAGTCGGAAAATTGCAAATTACAACACGGAGAAAAATGGAATTTGACATTAGTATAACGGAGAAAACTGGAATTTGATGTTTGTAGAACGGAAAACTTTGGTCTTTAAACTAATGCATAATTATGTGAGAATTTCAGCAGTTGTGTTGATTATCTTTAAGCCATTGGGGACTAAGTGTGAGTTAACTCGTTTTGGAGTCTTTGGAAAATGCACCTTATAGAGAAAAATCAAATCGTCTCCAATGGGTAAAAAAAATGGGATTGATTACTTTGAGAATAATAACATAATAATCCATGTCATTTAATCATTGAAAGACAAGTGACTGAATCATTTGTTGATTCATGTACATCAAAAAAGGCATCTAGTCAGGTTGTGTTGGTAATAATAGTGTTAACTTCAGTATACTTGGTGTAATAAATGATGGGTGTTACTTTATTGAATTTGAATCTACATGTATAACCAGGACTCCACACTAACAGTAAAATTGTCACTTTCAGATTTTCACTTGCCTGAAAGATGGTGGTACTCGCCCTGTTCACTAGGGAGCATGTCATGTTAGTTGCTTGTGGAAAAAAATGCAAGCTTTTGCTGTTGTGGCATAATTCAAACAAATTTCATACTTTTTTTGTTCACTGTTGGTAAGATTTAGAGATTGGGCAAGTAAATTTCAATATTTTGATTTTTCACTTGCCCAACATTTTATATTTGCAAGCAGACAAGTGCTAGTATTGAGCCCTACTTTCACTGTCATTTTTTTTTTCTCTCAGAAAAGTAAAATTTCAGCCTCAAGACTGTGTAAGAGTTAAAGCAGAGACTCCAACTCTCCTGTTTTCGGCCTGAGATCTCCTGCCCTCACTGTGTTTCTCATTTTTTTGTCCCACCCAACCACTTTTTTTTGAAAAGAAATGAATCTGAATCAGTGGATTTGACCTTATTTAGTGTATTCATATGTTATTAATAAGTATAAGATAGCACCGGAGAGCTTCTAAAACCTAAAAATGACCTCTGGCCGCAAAGATTTTGTGCTTTGGGCTGGTGATGTGGGTTATTCACACATTAAGTCAGAGTCTCCCGTTTGCTAGGGGGTCTTGTGGGAGATCTCCCACTTAAGAGGTGTTTAGGGTTTGAGTCTCTGTTGAAGATATGTCTACATTATTTTGATTGTGTTTTGGAGTAGGAAAATCAAGAACACAATCTCAAAAGAATAAGGAGATTGGAGAAGCTTTC
>JZLH01S0594176.1:25098-38623 GCA_001188425.1 Eucidaris tribuloides | reverse complement strand
TTGTAGCATCATTTTGTTTATATTCAAAGTAATTTTAAAAAAAAATCAACCCACAAAGTAGCAAATTCCTTATGCAATATACAAGACAAACAAGCCACAGTAAGCTGAAATATTTATATCTGTAATGCATAAAAGCAAATATTTATGTGTTTTTCATCAAAAACTACTGAGATTCAAGTTAATGAATGCATTCCTTCATGCATCACAAATCTGAGCCAAAGTCGGTTTCACTGTCTACTAGTTCAATTCAAAATTTGCAGACAGTGCGCAGGAAACAGAAAAACAGGTACTGGCATGTTTGAGCTTATTTATTAACTTTTACATAAGAAAAAAAGAATCGTAGTTTGAGAACATAAAGAATTTTGATATGAAAGCATCCATATTGTAACTTTTCTAACTCCCTAATATGTTGAAGTCGCAGATCTGACATGAATTCCATAGAGATTGAAATCTTGCGGTATGTTAAGAGTGTAACATGCCTAGGCATGTGGTGTAAGTAGGGGCTGTTTGCCTTTGACCTTTCAACTCTGCAAGCTAATCAATTCATTTGTGCCTCATACCACATAAGTGACTCAAGTTATGATAAAACCTGATTAGCCATTCTTAAATTATCATAATGAGCCCAAATCAGACAGATGAGGCCCTGTGACCTTTCACCTTTGACCTTTCAACTCCAAATCTGATCACTTCATCTTTGTATCATAGTGCACACCTAGCCCCAGTTTCATTAAGATCTGATCGCTGGTTCTTGAGTTATTGCTGTAACCAGAATGGGTAAGGAAGAACAACCTGTAAACATTGTGCCTCCAGCACCTTTCTTGTGGAGGCATAAAAAGTTCTGTACTTCACAGGGTTCATACAGGTCAGGGGATTTCTGGAAAGTCAGGGAATTTAAAAATACTTTTCCCCAGAAGCAAAAAGTCAGGGAAAGTCAGGGATTTCATCAATTTCTTCTGGAAAGTCAGGGAAACTCATTTATTTTAGACATTTTAAAAATGACCGTTAATTGGGAGCTGGCTGGTATTACGATGATGTATTTTTACATGCTCTAAATATGTAAAAATGACCATGGAGTTCTCCCTATCGCTTTCCAAAATCTGAACATTTGTGGCACTGTAATTTTTTGACCCTTTATTCTCGGGAGATAAACTGCCTGCTTATATTAAGCAAGCGTGATACACATTGCACGCTATTTACTCGTGGATTGTGTCAAAATCTTTCTTATAATCTCATGAATAATATTTGTTTCAAGTCCTTCGTTCACATAACAACCCTTCCATTTAGGCCATGAACAGAGCCATCGGCAGTCCTCACAAACCGGCGTTCGCGTTCCTACTCAGCGTGCGCGTGGTCGCATTCCTCTCTCACGGTAAAACATTCGTGGCTTTCCTGGCGAGAGTGAGTTCATTCCTTCGTTTACCGGTTGCAGGAACATTTCTTTCACTAAAGAAAGTCCTTTGTGACACAAACATTCTCTAGACTGTTCAACGGGTCAATCCATGTTTGCTCGGGTATGAGGTATTGATATTGCGAATTTAACAGGGTTCAAAATGACATGTTTATGCGTTTGACTGTACGATTTACCAGAACCGGAAGTATGCCTCCCAAGCGCGATCGATCAGATATCGGTTTCACGAGGCGATATCGCTTGATATTGGCTATATGCGATAGGGAGAATTAGAGCTTTCTGTTCTGGAAAGTCATGGAAAAGTCAGGGAAATTGAAAATGTGCAAGTGTATGAACACTGACTTCAATACTTGTCACAGTCCCCATTGTCAGAACCCCATGTTTGACAGACATAGATATTTTATAACTTTGGTTGAAAACTCTAAATATAATATTGTGGTCATTGTGGAAAATATGCTTCAGACTCAGTATGGTTGATAGGCAGGATGCGTGGGATTAATTTCTGTTGAATAGATATGCCACAAACGGTGATAGAGAATATAATTGGTTTAGAAGGAAACCTCAAATGTGATATTATTTTTTGTGGTTCCTAGTTGCAACTTCAACCTTCAAGAGATTACTTTGTTACCACAATTAGGATAGAAAAAAAGATAACTATAATTATAATCATGATATTAGTAATGGGACGATGTTTGAGCCATCATTTAACCATGTTTCCAGTCAAAAAAAATGAGATATACATGTATAATCATCCATGCTATAAGTGTCCATCCCCCTCCCCCTCCCCCCCCCCAAAAAAAAAAATGAAATAAAGTTTTACAAAAATTAATGGGGCTAAAGCTGGGGAAGCTGACGATTTTACTGATGGAGGAAAATGAATATTTCCAGAAATCTGTGATGGATATAATGCCCCCGGTGCCATAAATTAAGAAATTCTAAGACCAGTAGTAAATATGGCTCTCTTTTCAGAGATAAAGCTAAGCTGCCAATCCTCCCTGATGTTTTTTTTTTCTTGTAAGAATGTTGCTGAAAATGTACTGATCTTGACCACTTCCCCAAAAATGTATTATGATATCATTCGCTGCTATGGATGGAAAAATGTCTAACCTTTTGCTGTGTATCCCCCAATGAATTACTTTGAGCAAGTCAACTTATTGATTGCAGTCACACATGAATCACTTTTCAAAAGTGATCAACTTTATACATGTATAGTGGATGTCAGAGAAAACCAGATTTAAAGTTGACAAACTCAAAAGTCGTGCCCGAAGCAATTGAACGTCATCCCCTTTTAGTTGTCTTCAGACATTCCATAATGGCAAGTGGCTCGTAAATATGAGGTACATTGTGAGTGAGTTGATAACAGTAACTTGGAAATTATACACTTTTAGTTATGAGCCAGACACTTATGAAATACATACACACAAGTCATGCAGTTGGCTCATGAGGTGCTAAAGTAGCTGTGACAGTTAGATTTGATTTTTAACATGCATTCCTTATAGAACAGCTGTCCTTTACTGGTTAAAATGCTCATGTGTAAACCCACCCCGAGATAAATCCGGGATTTTGCAGTTTTATTGTACTGAATTGTAAACCCACACAGGGCAACATTATACAAAGATATGGTACCATCTGGACTAACTTGACTTTTCAGAGTGTGATGAAGAATTATTCTAAGTCATAGACTGCTTTTTAATTGACCCCAATCCCGAGTGATACGAGCTGCAAGCATCTCAGAAAATCTAGTCTAAATATCAAGACTCACACCTAGTTTAAGTTCTGTACTGCCTTATGATTAGGGCAAAAAGGAGAACAGTCTAAAACTTTGACCAATGAAGTATGAGAAAAATGTGAAAAGTTTTTTACTTTAAGTCAGGGAATCTCATTTGCACCCCTCCAACAGCACAATAAAAAATCTTTCATGCCCCTAGGCTATATATGAAGGATCTGTCTGTGAAATCTGAAGATCAGGAATTATGTAAAATTTGAAAAATACACCAAATACTGTCTCTTAGTTTCTGTGTGAAGCTCATTGAACTGATCAGTTCAGGGGTATTATTTCTGTAATCAGTATTCATGTATTGGTCTATGAATTGAAATCTGCATAAGTCTTATGCATAAGTTTTTGTCCTGTTCATGTATGCATGTTCATGATGGTACCCACTTTGTAAATTAAAAATAAACATCATATGTCATATCGTCGTGGCTATTACGAACCGGCGAACAATTCATTTTGGTGCGCAAACGCAATTCCGAGAAAATCGCGTTTGAAAAAAGTGCACTTTTCCAACAAAAAAATTTCTTGTTTCTCGCTGTTACAGATGACTGAATTTTAGCAAAGTGACAAATATAAATACTCTAGTTTCTGGCTTACTGATTATTTTGAGCCAATATCATAAAATTATAAATATATTTAGCGATAAAATTGTTTGGCACTTCGTAAAATCCACTGCTTTCGCGTATCGCCATCGTTGCGTGTATTGCGTATGGACGAACAATTTTCGCGTTGAATTGTTCGACGGTTCGTAAAACCCGCGCCATCACGTGCGCGCATACCTTTGTGTACTGTTTGTCGCTCGCACCAAATTGTTCGACGGTTCGTAAAACCCGCGCCATCACGTGCGCGCATACCTCTGTGTGTACTGTTTGTCGCTTGCGCCCCTGTTTTACGAACCGATAAACAATTTGTGACGAAAGGGGTGTTTTTAAACTCGTATATTTCAAAAAGTAAACATTTTTACTGTCTAAAACTTTGGGACATCATAGTTTATAGTATGTACTTTCATAATACGATGAAAACTCAAAATCGAAAATTTGACCCCAAAACAACTGTTTGCCGGTTCGTGAAAGCCACGACGATATGTGACGAACACTTATGCACTATCAGGGTCTGGAAGTGATTAGGAATTTTGGTATGTGTGATGCTTAAAATTCTTAATGTGCCGAATACGCAGATCTGCACCACATAATACACATAAAGTCCATAGAGGTTTAAATCCTCTGGCATGTTAAGAGTTAAATTCAATTTAAAATCTAACAGTCACTATAACCCAACCCATCTCAGTTTCTACTTTGCTAGAGATTCTTTAATGGTATTTTCTGCTATAAACAAGTTAGTTTTTAGACTGCGAAATAGATGCCCTGCCTTTATAGTTCGGATTCAGCTTCATGTATTGTTTCACATAAGTTGGTGGGCTTGAGAACATCTACCAGTTCAGAGCAAACAGATCACAATGATAAATATAATGCATATGGGTATTGTATGAAAAATATGCACAAATAACTCATACTCTGTAGCTGGGGAGAAAGATTTATGAAAATAACTTCCCAATTTCTATAAATGAAATGAAAAGAAATAGAAACACCGCTGCTTTTCGTGCCTACATTCCACGACCGACTGGGCAGGCATTGTCGCGACCCAACGATGCGAGTGGCGCAGAGACATAGAAAATACTCGGTGCTTTTTGGCCGTGATTAATTACATTTTGGAATGACTTTGCGTGGAAGAGGATTTGGTGGTGGGCCATGAAAAGACTGGGATCGATTGAGTGAACTCAAGCTAGAGCTTGTTTTCAATGTTTTACAGTGGGTGGGTTTTATGGGGATAAATTTGTAGATTTATTTGGACCATGAAGGTATTAGATGTATTGCAGTTACAAGGCCATTTGTTTTGTTCAGTGATTTGAAGGTTTTTCTTTCATTTTTCATGCATTTGATCATATGTGTGTGTTGGCATGGATATAAAGAGGAAAAACATGAATAACTTTGCAAAATACAGATTCAAAAGATCTACATTACTGTACAAGTTTTTAGGGACAGTGATTTTCCGTTTTACCAGTAAATCAAATTGAAAATCCTTTTCATTCTTGTACTTTTCATGTAAAAATTCATGGAATGCAAAATGGAATTCATGTTTTTGCTGTGTACATTTTCTATGACAAAACGGAATTTCCATTTTAAGATTGGGTTGAAACGGAATTACAGGTTTTCAGAAATGGAAAAGACCATTTTTTTTAAACGGAAAATCACTGTCTCTAAGTTTGGATAGAATAAACCCTCTTCCATACTAACAAAGTCAATGCACATAGGTCATAGGTTTGTAGTTGAAGCATAGGTGTAGGGTGGGGGGGGGGGAGTGTTCAAATTCCCCGTCTTAGAAAGCTGCAATTGGTGAGGACAGCGATTACAGCGTGATGGAGAACTGGCTGATTTGGGGAGGAAGGGGTTGTCACTTCTTTTGGATGATATCACACCCCCTTTGAAAAATATTGGCCACGCCTATGGGTTGAAGTGTTTAATAAGAGCAGAATTAATCTGGCAAGTTGGTTCATTTTACTGGGGGGAGGGGGAGTTCTTGTGTTCACTCAGCATTACGGAGAAATATTCTATCTGTAAGCATCAAAAGCATCAGTGGAGATTTGGGGCAATTTATTTTCTCCATCACAAAATTATCAAGGGTTAAAGTGTAATAGAGCCCTCCTCCTGGTTCAAGTACCTTCTAAGTATTGTATGTTATTAAGCCGTAGATTATTATTATTGGAAAAATGTTCAAAGGCTCCATTAGTACAGTAACTATTTATGTTCCCTTACTTTCTCTTTCCCGTTTTTCTCATTTTCTTCTCAGCGCATTGGGACATTTTCACTTGATGTGTTATGTGCTATATAAAAGCTGTGTATTATCATTATTAAATAAAATGGCCAGGTGCTAACAATTGTATCATATGTGTTCAATGCATAAACCCAAAAGACTGTGCAGTGAAATATATTTCCCTTTGATATGTATGGAAAAAAAAATTGTTTTGCCTTGTAGAATTCCTCATTCTGGGCTATTAGCCAAGAAACAGCATTATTTTGTGTCCTGTTTACCTAAATTGTTGACATTTTCCTCTTGGCTTTGTGGTTGAGTTTGGTTTGAATACATTTGATTTGGGTATCCTTGTCAATACCAATTTTGTCACAGTTCCAAAACCATGGGTCATTTAACCCATTTTTCTTCTTCTTGGGATGAACCAACAACTTGTTTATGAAATTTATTATCAGGTACTTTTGTAGCTAGTTGTTTGTGATTTAAATTCTCTTTACCTCAAGTAGCCCTAAAGTTGTTTGTACATAACGCAGGCCTACCAACTATCCCTCTATTATAGGGACTATTCCTATTTGGGCGTATTAAGAATATTTGTTGTTATAATGTATAGAATATTTCAGAATGTCCCTATTTTATCAAATGTGACCCGTCACCATGATACCCCAAAAAGTTGCACATCCCAAAGGTACGGAAAGTACAAAATAATGTAACTGGAATGTAAAATATGAATTTAAGTGTCCTAAAATATTGAAAGTTTATAACCTTCACATGTTGCAACTGTTTAAATATTTATTTTTTTAGTCAAAGTATTTTTCTTTCTACTTTTATGTTGTATTAGATGTGCGACTTTATCAGGGTATCGTGACGGGTCACAAATGTTCACCTTATTTTCCCTATTGTGTAGGTTTCAGGATTGGCAGGTATGCCTATACACACTCTACCAGAACATCTAGACCAAACTATTTGGCCAACACAGTGATAAACCACACATCCTTTTCTTCTGTGGTTATTGAGGGTAAAATTTAAAATATGTGATTAACATTTGACCAGTTGTACATGTACATCACGATTCTTAGTACACCATATCAGAGATGACAAGCCTCCCTGATTTTCAGGAAAGCTTCCTGAAATTATATGATTTTTGTGTGAATTGGTGTAGAATTTCAAAGTCTTACTGATTTTGGGGCTGGCTACTCCCATTGAATTGTACATATTTGCTAGAAACCTCCCTGATTCTCAATCCAATCCTCCCTGAAACTATATTGAAATAGTTGGCATCTCTGCTATATGTGGAGTGTAGTATCAACCTGGCCTGTTAGCTTTTTACACGTGCACAAAAGTGTTGTGTACAAAACTTATAGATAATATGTATTAATACAATGTAAATATTTGTGAAGTTACAGTAAATTAAGTAAAGTTACAGTATTTAGTTCAAATCGATATAAATTTTCAAATTTGTAGGGAAACATCGAAGGTAAAGCTACAGTACCACTTTTATGAGGGTAATAATGCTTGCTGTTCCTCTATTTTGTAAAAGTATAATGATAAATTTAATTACTGAGATACTTTGTATTCTTATATCTATAATTCAATGCATGTAGATTTATATTTGATTATTCATTTGACTGTATGATTATTCACAAAGATGTATGGACTTGTAGAAAGACGTTCTAATGGTTATCCACAATCACCACTGCTGTTTGTGAAGGTTTAACTCAAGTTGCATTTTTTCCACCAATCAGAAGCTATGTTGTATCACCAACAACTCAAGTTGCAGCTTTTTTCTACCAATCAGAAGCCATGTCGTATTGCCAACAACCCACGTTGCATTTTTCCACCAATCAGAAGCCATGTTGTATTACCAACCAACTCAAATTGCATTTTTCCACCAATCAGAAGCTGTGTTGTAGTACTAATGCCCTCCCTATTGGACTGTACCAGGTGTATACAAAATCTGGGAATCCTTGACGAATATTTCCATGTAACTGCTCTTGTCTAAACTCAGCAGAGATGAGAAAAAATATCATTTTCCAGATGCAAAGTGATGCTGTGATATGAGTATTTGCAGTCCTCGAGTCAAAGTGACTGATAAAATTTCATTGCAGAATAATCAGAAGAAGATTGGTCATTGTTGTTGGAGGTGGTGATGATGATGATGACGACGATGACGACGACGATGATGGGGGTGGTATTGGTGATAATGATAATGATAATGATGATGATGATGATGATGCTTGTATTTTTTCAGAATTAATATATGGAATGACTTATAAATAAATCACTTGAAGTGGCAAGCCAATCATCATTAATTGGTGAAACTGTGATGTTATGTACAATTTACGTGAACATTCTTGACATAGCTAGAATGTAGTATAATGGACGAGTGGCAGTGAAAATTACCCAACTGCAGTTGAGTAACATTAGTGAGTAAACAGACTTATATTGTAATTTGTTGTCCAAGTCTAAATCCTACCAGAACTGGGGAAAGAAGATGTCAACAAGAAATAACAAAAATTGTACTGCCTTCCAAAAGAAATTTTTGTTGTGAAATTGTTCGGTCTAATATAATCCATTTAGATAATTCTTAACAGAATCAGAAAGAAACAGTTGAAAATAAGAATGTTTAAATAACACTGTTTAAACATGATTTAGACTTTTAGAGTTAAATGATTTTCCTGCAATTTGATAAATCTGCATTTAACAGATTAAACACAGTTAAAGTTTTCAGATGAAAAGGGTTTTTGTTCAATTTAGTAGATATTTGCAACATTTTGACCATTTCTTAAATACTTGATAATCGCTGTTATAGTAAAAATTGTGTCTCTATCAAAATTGAATGAAAAAAATCAATAATCTATATGTACAACCAAAAGTGTGGGATTTGGCTAGGTTTGTGATCCCACGAACGCCACCACCCTGTAGTTCCCGTCCCGTATAGACCTTCTTCCATTTTTCTCCCACCATTTGGAGCCAGACAATTGTTAGCTCGGCTCCTTTGATCCGCAGGATGGCGGCGAGTCGGCGACCTTTTGACCTCAAGCGAGATACCTTTTTTTCTCACAACTTCCACGCAATCTACACACATAGAATGAAATTCTTGTTAGATATCATGAAATGGTCACATTGAATACACAGACACACAAATATTCATTTTGACTTCAACATTAGGAATACAGTTGACGAACATATCGCAGTCACCAGTTCGGTAGGAGCGGCTCTTGATTTTGGAAAAGTCAATCATGGGTGTCCCATTGCCAAATCAACCGTTTGAGGAACGAAATGGTTTTTATTAAAAGTGGGGGATTTAAAGAACCACTGATCCACAATTCCTGTGATTATCGGCCGTAATGCATAAAAGCCATGACCTCAGTGATAGTAGTAGAACCAGGAGTTCATAAAGAGGGGTGTGAAAAGAGGGGAAGATATACGTGGGGCAGGGGGATGATATAGGAGGTGTCTCACTGGCCTGGAGACTAATTGGCGACCAATTGGCAACTCGAGTCTCCGCCAGGCTCGGCGACATCTCCGAGTCTCCAAGGAGTCGCGAGAAATTCAAACATGTTCGATATTTTTGGAGACTTCTTTCAGTCTCCTACAGGTTGCGAAGAAATCACCTTTAGTAAGAGCACAAGCCATTTTTGGTCTCTTGAGTCGCTGCGACTGCCACAGCTGAAGAGCCATGGGAGTCGCGGCGGCGTCTCCACCAGTAAAATCAGACTTTAACTGAAAGGTTAGTTGCTTTGTGTGTTGAATAACCATAATATTACATACATGTAGTTATGTTTTTGTCAGGGGACAAGGTTTGAAAAAATGTAGGAAGTTATGTTGCAATGGAATCACATTATCTTTCAAATGACATTATGTAGCTTGATAATAAAGATTACTATCTACAGTAGAACCCAGTTTGCTGATGCCAACACATCTTTCACCCACATTTGAGTTAAAAGCCAGTCACTAATAATGCTGGAGTCATCAAATTGCAACATTAATCAGGTTTTGAGAGTATAAGAAGAGTGTAATGGAATGATCTTTCACCTGCAATCTAGAGAGACAATACAATCTAGGCAGAGTTTGCTGATCCCACATACTTTTCACCCACATATGAGTTTAAAAAGCAGTTACTAATTTTGCTGGTATCATCTAAACATTACCGAAACCTAAATTCTATTCAAAGTAGTATAGGTTTGATTATCAGAGGAAGGGTGTGTGGAGGGGGGGGGGTTGTTACCCCTCTGCCCCCTCACTGCAATGATAGACAAGAGTTATATCGAAACAAGAAGAGTTCTAAAGCTATTGAAACTCTACAACCATAAAGCATTACCCTTGTACAGCATAATAAATGGCATTCATGTCTTTGCGACGGATATAAGCAGAGATAATAGGTGTTTTTCTGTCTCTTCTGCTTACAAGGACAAATTTTGACGATCAATCTGGGATTCATATCCCCTCTGCCTTGTTTGCTTTCGTATTTTGTTCGTGCGATGATCCATGACTGCTGCTGAGAGATCTGATCACAGATAACGAAAACGACACGCTTAATTTCATTTTGATGACGAGTTAAGGAATTTGCATAGTCATATTTGTGGTGTATCATAATATTTCAGTTTCGAAACAGGAAGTTGATGATATAAATCACTGGAATTTGTCAAAAAATTAAATGGAAAATTTTATTTAGCTATTCCATAAGAAGAGATGAAGAGTTAAGGAATTTGCATACCTGAAAGTATTTTAGTTTCAAAACGGGAAATGGATGATTAAAATCACAAGACTTTGCAAAATAAATGTTTTGACAATTTTATTTAGCTACTCAATGTAAAATTGTGTAATGGGATTATGGGAATAAAGTAAATAAATCAGAAACATAGTATTGCCAAGTCAGATGTTTGGCTTTTTCATTCATTAATTTATGATTATGTTGTCATTCTTATTACTTATTATTTTGTTTCCTTTCGAAAGTCAAAGAAAGGTTTTGAGGATTGCCCACTGTACTGATGTTAATTCTTGATATCTTTAAGTTGCCCGCTCAGTTGTCATGATTGCCCATAAAATTAAAAACGTGAAATTTATCTTACTTTGGACAAATGTGAAAAATTAATTAATTGCATGAAAATTTCCACTTTTCCAGAAATACATACAGGAGTACTGTACATGTACAGATACAAATGCAATTCTACATCGACAGCAGGTATGATTGATGCTCTGCAGTTGACTCAATGGTGGGAACACATCTTTTGAGGACAATTATGAATATCCATCCTTCCCATGCCCCCCCCCCCCCCCCGAAACCACTGTTAATCTCGGGGGGGCGGAGCTAATAACCATAAGGTCACATGAAGTCATCCTTTCACAATATATGAAGAAAAGAAAATTATTTTATTTCATGTCATTTCAACCTTAGTACATGGTTTTTAGATTTTACAGGATTTCTTTTCAAAAGTTAGAGCTTCAACTTTGTGAATGAGGGTCACCGACTGCATTGGTCCCAATCTGCCCTTGCTCCTAGATCTGTACTCTTTTGTCACTTTTGTAAAATTCCCATGTAAATGGTGAAAAAAATGAATGAAAGGAAGAAAGCAGGAGTTGAAAAGACAAGTGGAAAGATTCACTGAAGCTCAAAAATTGCTTGCTACAGTGAAGCCCTACCCACTGTGTGTGAATATAAAGTGTAACTTGCAGAAATTTTATGGGAACTATTCATGTGTGATTGTGTGTTTAGACTGTCTGATTGTGTGTGTGTTTGTTTCTCCAATTGCCATGTGTATCATGTATGTTTCTAGCTGGGAATTCCATGGTAATGTCTTGTTGACTTGCTAGGCAGAAAGGGGGAAAAAATGAATATCTGCCAGTTTGTGATATTCATGAAAAAGATCAAGGAAAATTCAAATTGCTGCATTTCTTTGTAATACTTGCTGCACCCCTACCTCCAAATTAGGTCAATCAGTTATCAGCTACAGCAAAAACTGAAATTTATCCACACTGATTGGCTAATTCGATTTGAAATGGAAAGGGATCTTTTAGACATAAAAATGCTACAAATTTAATTTATTCCAGTTCACTGCAATTTTCATTGTAAAATTACATGTGACTTACAGAGTATGTTTTCAAGCAAACTTTGATATTAACTAATTTTAACCTATTAGGTTGGGAACCAGGTCATTTCTATGTGAAACTGATTGGACTTTAGGGAATACAGACTTGAATGGTTAATTAAATGTTTCGTATCTGAGGTCACGGGTACCAAGACCGAGGCCACCCCAAAACAGAACCTCTCCATAGAGTTTGTACATTTGACTCCGACCGGGACTTGGACCGAGGCCACCCCAAAACACAACCTCTCCATAGAGTTTGTACATTTGACTCGGACCGGGACTCAGACCGAGGCCACCAGAATCTGGTCTGGAAGCCGGCCTCGGATCCAACACTGATAATGAGGAAGTAACAGACTGTCTGTGTACATGTATATGAAAGAAATTGGCTGCATTATACATGTATATGATCGAGTATGTTTCAGGAAGTAGATACCTTGTAAAATAATGAATCAAAACTGTTCAATTTTAGAATGCAATCTGTTTTTATGAGCCTATTCACAAATTGTAGAGAGAATGGCATAGAGGAATGCAATTAAAAGCATAAAAAAAATATATATGCCATGTAATGTACAGTCGTAGAATGAAAGAGTTGAAGGGAGACTATCTATAGGAAGTTGATTCTATGCAAAATGACAAACAAAAACTATCTTGTGTAAGGGTGTGATCTGGTTTTTATGAGATACCATTCAATAAAAAGCAATCACAGCATGAATGTGCTTGATTTAAAGGAAGTTGGAAGAATAACAACAGAATACATAGAGAAAGATTATGAAAAAAAAATATGCCAAGAATGTTGTAGATTTAGAGGAAGTGAAGGGAATGAGT
The DNA here is from genome assembly GCA_001188425.1 of Eucidaris tribuloides. NCBI lineage: Eukaryota > Metazoa > Echinodermata > Echinoidea > Cidaroida > Cidaridae > Eucidaris > Eucidaris tribuloides. The sequence goes on along the minus strand of JZLH01S0594176.1, from coordinate 25,719 downwards.
GAAATGGAGAAAGAGGAATGAAAGTCGAATAAACAATCACTCAAGAATAATTTCCTTCAGGGTTGGCAATTTTTTGATATTTTCTTGGAAGGGGATATTTATTTGATTTAAATGGCCAGTGATTTACATAAATCGCCAACCCTGATGTACATTGTGACGAAGTTGTAGAAAGATTAACGGAGATAGAGATATACATTAGACAAAGTAAACACACAATTGCTGCAAGTCTGGAATATTGTACAGAGTAGATTTTTAAAGTACTATGATTCTTAATAGATTTCAAATTTATTGCCTGTACATATACATGTATATGCTGGTTCAGTAAAATGTTAATATGTAGGCCTACATGTAATTGTGAGTTTGCTTGTCTTGTTTCAGTGCATAACTTATGCCCTCTTCCTTGAATTCTTGCACATTATAACTTCCTGATATCTAGAACTGTATCAGAGTCACACTCAGTATATAAATGTATAGCCTTGACAATCTGCTGGGCAAGTATACCAGCTCCGATATTTAAAACAACAACCATGGCTAGTTCACTGGCAAACAATCTAATCATCTTCTCAGTAACTCATTGCGATTCCTCAGTGTTAAGAGGTAAAGGGCATTTTAACCCTAATA
>JZLH01S0594164.1:89766-108136 GCA_001188425.1 Eucidaris tribuloides | reverse complement strand
AATAGGGTAACATCGTAGTTGCTTTCAATTATACGCAATCTCAGTGGAAACATTCAGCGATGTGGCGTGTGTATCAAAATATAAAATAACACATGACAGTTTGTTTGTTGCATCGTGTCAACGCTGGGAATGTTTGTAAAATATTTCGCACGTCACTGTTGACACTTCGGTCTTTTAGGAACCCCACTCCAGGCAAAATCAGCATTAGTGTAGACTGATACATTAGGTGAACTGTCAACAAACTAGAACATGTCATCTACATACAGTACGTAAAACTTTTAGAGTTTCATGCCCTGAATCTCAATTTGACATCTTGGACCCCTTTGTGGGTATATTCGCTTTTGTTTATATGTTTGTTTCTTTGAACCTTTAAAGGCATTCTATAGTTTTGGTACATGGTGAAATATTGAATTTTCCCATTGTGTTTTGGGTGTTTTTGGACAAACCGATATAATCTGCCTTGAAAATCACACGAACTGAAACGCTTCCATATTTGAGAAATTGGTATAAAAATCTATTAGTCCGATGTCCCCGACATTGTTTTTGACTAAAAAAAATATGAAAGTAATATCTGCTTCCTGATAATGAAAACAAGCTTCATTGTGTGTTTATTAAAAAAAAAATAATATCAGTAATTTTGCTCTTGTGTTCTGATGTCTTGCATGACAGTACTGTATGGCAGATTGAATAAGTATACTTCTGATCGACCTAAACTATAGTTTGTGCTTTATACCAATAGCAACATTGTTCATCCTATATGTGTAATTATTCTGGGAAAGACTTAAATATACAGTGTGTCTCAAAAATAATAGTGTAAGTCAAAAGCGCCCTCTGTGGTAATGAGCGAAACATTTTTGTGACGTGATGTTTACATCACCATCAAGGACACAGTCTTTGCTTTATTTTGTTTGGTTCAATTTGCTTGTTTTAGTCTTGAGATATGTTTAGTTGACAACGAAAAGGTAAAATCACAAATGTGCCACTTTTACCACAGTCAATAATAGCATCAGGCCGTCTTCCTGTAAAAGTGACACAATTGTGATTCTACCCTTTTGTTGTTTGGAAGATATCTCAAGATTAAAACAAGCAATTTAAATAAAACAAAGAACATTTGTAAGCTAGGACTTTGCCCTTGACGTTGACGTAAGCATCACGTCACAAGAGTATTTAAAACTGTCAAAGAGGGCGCTTTTTACTTGTACAATTTTTGAGACATGCTGCAACATGTCTAAAAAATTGTGCAAGTAATAGGCGCCCTCTTTTGCAATTACAAAACACTTTTGTGACATCATGCTTACATCAACGTCAAGGGCAAAATCTTAGCTTTCAAATGCTATTTGTTCTGTTCAATTTAGTTGTTTTAATCTCGAGATATCTTATAAATAACAAAAAGGTGGAATCACAATTGTGTCACTTTTACGATCGACTGCAGTAAGAGTGGCACAATTGCGATTTCACCCTTTCTTATTTAAATAAACATTTCTCAAGATTACGACAAGCAAATTGAATAAAATTAACAGTATTTGAAAGCTAAGACAATGTTCTTGAAGTTGATGTAAGCATCATGTCACACAAGAGTATTTTCTAATGGCCAAAGAGGGCGGTTTTTACTTGCACAATTGTTTTTGAGACACACTGTATACAGAAAAATAAAAACACGGACATATAAATACACATATCATAAAGCTAATAAGATGAGAAAAACTCAGGTCGTAACATAGATAAGAATTTTTGCACGAGTCGTCATATTTAATAGAAAATATTATGAACAACACCTTGACAGACAAATTGGCATTGCGGTCACTAATTTGTTTTGGCTTATAGTTTATACACATTTTTTATTTTTCATTTTTTTTTTTTTTTTTTTTTTTTGCTTTGAGTGTGCTTTCTTGAACGGAATTAAATTCCAGTAAAAGACGAAATTTTGTGGCAGTGGGATGATAAAGGGAGCTCCGGCAAAGTTAGAATGCAAGAAAAACTCTTGTGCCATGCTTTCACGGTATTACCTGAAACGTACGTGCTTGTACGATGTAAATACGTAGAGACATTGTTAGATTCCATTTTGGACATAAAGAAGTGGTTGGGTGAAGTCTCAAGAGGCACCATCTTGCTTCTAGATTACAAGTGATTACAGATTTCATTCCAATTATAAAATTCGGAGGACCCCAGCAAGCCATCATACTCACCCCTCCCCGTCAAAACACCTGTCTCGTTTATCGTAACTTCACAGACATCACGTGACGCTTGAGTGACGTCAGCGAGTTAGCTAAGAGAGTATGGGGTTCTTCGCTGAAACGTGCGTGGTGTGTTCGGAGTATTGAAGAAACATATTGAAATTATGGGAAAATCTGCGGAAATTTGTTGACAACCCGAGGACAGATGGATCCGGATTATAGTTACTGACGAAAAAGAGGGGGGGGGGGGATTATGTCAAATATTTACCTTAAGGCAATTTGGTAATGTCAACTGGTTCTGTTTTCTTATTTTACCAGGGACCTTACTTTTGAACTTACATGTATCCGGCTCACCTCTAAAGTTATTCAGGTTCCCTGATGAACACACGTATTTTTGAAGAGACTTGTTTTTCTATATTTTGTACTACATGTATTCGCAACAAAGAACTTTCGTTTTTCGTAAGTAATTCTAATAATGTTTCCCAATGAAACCTCGTTAATCAGTGTAGTGCGTTGAATTTTAAGTTGTCAAGTTACAGATTTCAGTTCTGATTTGGACACCATCTCAAAATTTATAGAAGATACGAATTAAATATACTTTGAATCAAAACAAATTACCAGACCATCTAATGTATGCATACGATATTTTCTTTGAATAGAATAAAGTGACATAATTACTGAAATATTTCGATTGTTCTGCCTCCAAGATATAAAGCAAAATCATGGAAGCTTCATTAATTATCTTCGATAAATATAACAACGTGTTTCCCAATTGCAAGGTAAATATGATTTCATTTTGTTTATATATTCCTTGTCTACAGAATGTTCGTCGGGGGAATACCGAACTCTTGACAGCCCGTTCAGGAGCGTCGAATACTCTGCATCATCCATGTCAACAAAACTTTGCGATAAATCATTGGATCTTGGATGGTACCGTTTCCAGATTTTTGGGAAATCCGCCGAAATGCCAACAGAATGTGTTCAGGTAAAGATTCAATTAGACCTCGGAAGATCGCGAGCTTTGTATCACTCATCTCCCTTACCTTTCCATTGTATTTTCTCCCGACCTTCAGACATTTTGGGCGCGTGACACGGCAATATCTTGTCTACGTCAATTATTAATTTGTTCGTTGTAGCTACCAATATTCCTTCCAACCCTTATGTTTACTTTCTAGGGATGCTTTTTTTTCTTCACAAACGTATTTAACCGTTTTGGTACCATTGCAACCGTACTCCTTACACGTTAATAGGACTGTTCCGTAATGTATTCATATTCATGGAATTTGATTCCTTCGGGACCTAGTAATAACCAGCCCTTCCACAAACCCTTTTTCTCATATAAATACATTTTCCAATACTTGGAATCTAAATTTGCATACATTGGTTGTTGCCATGTCGGGAAAGCCTCTGGTACGTTATCAGGTTTTCGGGACAACATAATTATATTAAAAAAGTAGAGGCCTATGCCTAAAATATATCAACAGGTCTACTGTGGTGTTCTGGGTGTGGTGATGAAAGGATTAAACTGTTCATTTTGCCGAAGTAAGTGGACCAATTCATTCGACTTCAGCACACTGTCCTCATGGGAAACCCCTTGCACTCCTTTGATCATGGACCTCTGTTCATGCTCTGAATCACCAATCCGCGGACTGTATCTACACACAAAAACACAGTAGTAGGTTCATGATTATAGCTTTCATACAGACACGCCAATGTAGGTTCAGGGCGTTTGACGACGTAAAACCTCACCTGTGCCCGCCAAGTCCTAACCTAGAGGCGCGTGTATCACGTCTGCACTGACTGGTTACCAAATTTTGTCCAGATGTGAAAACGGAAATGTGGAATTGACTGATGGAGAGCTAACTGACAGTGAAGCCAATCGTTCTTGACATCATTACAAAGACAATCTTCAATCAGATTTTGCTGTGACGGTCACCCCGTAACCAGACAGATTTTGTCGTCTTTGTTCGTGTAGCCTCCAGTAGAATCATTCATTCCCGATGCTGTACCCTGCTTTTTGTTAAAGACACATTGTGGAGCTTTAATTAAAAAATGTCAAGTTTTGAGATCTGAGCTACATATTATAGTGCTTAAATTGAGGAACAAATATCCAAGAATGCAAAAGTTTGGCAAGTTATGCTGCCACTGGTAAGGTATGCATGGATAAACATCCCGTATGACTTAGTACCTTGCAGTACAAAGTAGTCTAGATTTATAACACAGCAGTCTATGTGAGGAAATGGACAGGTGACCCCGATCAAACTAAGAAGTCATAGCTTTTAACCATTTTAAAGCACTAAATATTCATTTTGAAAGACATTTTTCCAGGGCTTCATTTTGTAGACCTTTGTCATAGACACTTGGAGCATGGATTTTTTTGTAGCTCAGATATTTTAGACAGTGGTAATTGTTTAGTTGTGCCTTTTCACAATGTCTTTAAGTAACACTTCATCTGTTGGTCAAAGATGTAGTACCTTTAACGTGTCATGCATTAAGAATTCTGCATTACTCGGAAACTGGTCAGCATGACTTGACTCATATCTCTTGATTATGACCGGAAGAATGGTGACACATTGTCGACGGCATTTGGCGGACGTCTCAGTGTTATGCCTTTGTTAAGTAGGTCCTCTCATATAGGGTTAAGAGTTCCACCTTAATTCTCCTCAACTATCCCTTCAACTCAGCATGCCGACGTAGCAGATCTGCACCAAAAATAGACGTATAGTCAATCCTCCGGCATGTGAAGAGTTAAATTCTCCAAATGGTCTTCTTCATCCAAGGTTGCCCATAAGTCATAAGTGTAACTCGTCTTTCTCTTCTCCGTTTTCCTTCTACATTTCTCCAGTTACTGTCCAATTAAAATGATCCCTGCTCAAGTCAGATGGCTTATTTTTCCCGGTTTCTTATGATTTTCCCACCCCGTCTTCTTCATGTAAAACAGATATATTAATCGGAATTCTACGTCTGTTTCTTTCTCTCTTTTTAGGTTAATCAATGTGGTACAGAAGCTCCAATCTGGCTGGACACGAGAGGCGAAAGTCTTCCAGCGCCGGGCGAGAGTGCACGCCACGCCGCGTGCGTTGCATGGACCCCGTCCACGACGCAGGCCTGCTGCTTCTTCAGCTTTCCTGTTACAGTTACGAATTGCGGGGATTTCTTTGTCTACCTTCTTCAGCCGGCCAGAGGCTGCAACATGGCATACTGTGCCAAGGGTAAGTCAGTCAAACTTCAGCATACCCACGGCATATCTGCTGGTGAAACAAGCCACACTATCGCTATGATCGCATTAAACGCCTCATCACCAAGTAGTGGCAGTTCCATGCCTCTACCAACACCATTTCTCGCATGTGGGACCAAAAGAGAGAAAGCCAATTCGATACCAGTTATGGGGTCATAGATTTTCCCTGAAAGTGTAAGCAGACAAGAAATATTTCAAAGACACAACGGTTCAAATGTTCGTGAATACGTAATCAAGGGCGGTGGACTGGTTAGTCCAAAATGACCGCAACTCTCGTAGACATATTTGACTATCAACTATGGCTATGTTGTTTTAAGAATCCATATTTTGGATAACAAGTTCCACTCAGTCAGCGGTCCAGTCAGAGACTAGTTGGACTGGCTGACGTTAGTCCAGACCGTGTACCATCGACTTAAAACTAAGTACCTTCTGAGTATACCCGAGGTCAGCAACACGAATTGCATCTGCAACAAATGGTGGACTCCATCGAGGCACCGAATACAGGCTGTACAGCACTCGACAAGTAAGGTGACAACCATCTTTTGAAAACCAGACTACTGTTAGACACTCTTCAATCTTCATGACACTTTGAAGCTCACCTAAGCCGAAGGCTGAAGTGAGACATTGTGATCGCTTACTAGTATTTCCGTCGTGCGTTGTCCGTTGTACCTGAATTTAATTACATTTTCATCTTCTTTAAAACGCTGATTAGATTTAAACTACAATTAGCAGGAATAATCCTGAGGTGACGTAGAGTCAAGGTAGGTGAAAGGCGACACCTGGCCAACAAGGGCCAAAACTGTGTAAATTTTAAATATCTTCATTAGATCTAGAAGTATTTTAGCCAAGTCTCATTGTGTACCGATATTTCTAGGGATAACAGTTCTCCATGACAATGCCCAAGGTTAAAGGTTCGTCAAATCGTCCACCTGGCCTAGTGCCTAGTGGGACCCAGGGTCAGGGACCACAATAGACCAAAAGACGTTCTTGTTTGCAAACGTCTTCTTCCCAGACAATCCAGAAGTAGTTTAGCCAAGTGTCATTGTGTACACATACCTGTAGGGATGACGAAAAGGGGTTCCTCATGACAATAGTCAGGGTGGCCATGTTTGACTATTGTCGGGAGTGACAGGTTGGGAGTTTTGGGATGATTCACAATGGGGTAATCTTCTTGAACCTTATAGAGGGAAAGAACGTGGGGGTGGGGGCAAGAGGGACAATTACATCGTGATTCTGTGGAACGTGGATGGTCAGAATTTAACACAACTTGGCAGGAATCATCTCCAAGGTAAGAGGATGCAACGTTATTCAAATGGTTCATATGGCCCCCAAGGGCTTTAAGGACACAAACTGCGCTAAACTCAACGACAAACTATCTAAAGGCACTTCAGAGACTTTGCATCAAGCCCTTATTCTTATGTTCAAGCCCCTGAGTCTCTTGAATAAGATTCCTTATAATTTCCGGTGTTCTTGATAGTTGATACAATTTTATATAGAATATTTTCACAGACATATAGACGAAGACACGCAGATCCCGACACATACATACACGAATACTCCCGTTGACGCCCGCACACACATAACCTCGCGCAAAGACATACACATGCACCAAAATGAATCTAAGATTGGGCCCATTCTTTGGCAGAGCATAATTTAGATTCCTCTTAAGTTTACACTACACTAAACTGAAGCACGTAGACTTATACTTTGGGTTTAAATCGATGGATATGCATAATTATGAATCCAGTTGAAGTGTTAAGTTTTACGGCTTCTAAATTCTGCCTAAAGTCGGATGTATTCGTTTTTGCTGCTGAATAGAAATCGAAATTAAAAAAAAAATCATAGAGTTCGAAGTAGAGTGTGTGTTTTACGAAAAATCAGTTCAGAGCTCTGGAAAAAAATAAGTTCAGCTGTCAGCCAATTTCCGGTTATGAGAATCATTCATGATTCAGTAATTTCCTGTCTGAGAATGCCAAAAGTTTAACGTTCATCCAACTTCAAGTAATAGCTGCATGTGATATCCATCGTGAAGTGGGCGGGAGGATGATGCATTGGAGAATACAGATACGGGGCATGATACTGAATAACACCTTGTGTTTAAAAGGCACGGCATCTCTTTTGCATGCCTAATAATTGACATTGGAAAATTACTCGGGTATATAGAACAAAATACCATCTGTTAACCTTTAGCAAAGTATAGGAGCTAGAGACTCAGTTTTAGTGGAATTACAATGACCTTCAGATTTGGATTTGAATTTATTGTTCCCAGAGGAAAACAAATTCCTAGCGTAGAAACTACACTACATGGCATTTGTTTGCACCTTTTTCAAATTCTAGGTAATTACTGATCGTCAGATTATACAGATATGTCCTCCATAAATAGACTTAGGGCATGATTGATGACTTGTTGTTTTGCAGGATGGGTGCAAATGAGATTCCTTGCCTTTAAAGACAGTGGATCTCTTTTGCATGCCTAAAAATTAACATTGTGTAAATATAATGGCATTTAGAAGAAAAAAGAAAAAGCCATCTGGGAACCTTTAGCAAAATATAGGAGATAGAAACTCAGTTTTAGTGGAATTATAGTGACCGTTAGACTCTGATTTGATTTTTTTTTCTCGCGAGAAAAAAATTCTTACCATAGAACGTACACTAAACGGCTATTGTTTTTCTTTCGCATTTTTCAAATTCTAAACAATTACTCTCCCCAAATTTCACACACATGCCCTTCATCAATAGCCTAAGGGCATGGGTTATCTTTTCCTGGTCTGCGGGGATGTTTGCAAATGAGATCCACTGCCTTTAAACCTTCTCGTTCAAACGCTGTCGATTTTTCATTATTGTAGCAAAAACACGACTTAAAACAGATAGTGTGATCAATTACAGTCTGATAGCCTGAGGGTCCAATAGACTCATTATCGAAAAGGGTCTTTTTTCTGTCAATTTTTCATTATTGTAGCAAAAACACGACTTAAAACAGATAGTGTGATCAGTTACAGTCTGATAGCCTGAGGGTCCGATAGACTCATTATCGAAAAGGGTCTTTTCAAACATGGTCAGATAGACTAATTATTGTTTAGGGTCCCATAGACCGATTATTAATAAGGGACCAATGTACCGATTAAAACAAAGTGTCCATAGACATTACGATTTTTTTCCCATAATCGGGTCTATCGGACCCTCGGTCTGTAGGACCCTATTGAAATCGATCTATAGGACCAGAGGTGTACTGGACCCTTATCGTTGATAGAAAATCAATGTATCAGACCATCGTTGTAAGTCCATGATCAGACCCTCGGTCCATAAGATTTTTCCCAGCGTGAATTACCCATGCCAGCAATATTGTAGGGAAACTCCATAGGCTTGCCATATGATGATCTTGAGGGGTAGTTGAATAAAAGACAGCCAATATTCGCAAAATCATAAGAAAGTAGCCTATCACTATCAGTTGTTTGTTTCAATCAGATACGTTTAACGAATGATGTGTAGGCACAATTCGTCGGCGGTCATCCGAACCGTCGTATCGCAATACGACAGTGCGAAACTCATTTCAGAGAAAATAGACTTCAAAGTTTACTAGTATAATTGCCACTTTTTGTCCCAAGCCTTACAAGATTTTTATTGCTAGAAATATACATGATAGGAAAGACCAAGACAATTGCTCAACATTGATATCTTTATTTTACACAGAATCAAGAATCAGAGAAAATATCGCAAAAGAGCTAAGTGCTTGTAATTTCGGTTTGAGCGGTTTAGATTTTCCCTGTACTAAAACGCCATAGGGAATTCAACAACGCTGACCGCATTTTCAATACGCGCGATCAAGCAAACCGTCGTATCTCTCTTTCACGTGCAAAGTCAATGCAGCGCAGATACGCGCGTTTGCTGACCGCGTATTTGCATATTAACTGCGCGCAGTTGTTGTTTACCATGCTACAGTACACGTTTCCAATGGGATTTGCGCATTTTATCAAAAAATTATATGGCATCACCTTTAAAATCCCCTCATATCTCAGAAAATAAAAGAAATTGCTGCCTAGAAATTTAACCATATGGGCAATTCCATGATTAGTTACGTTACACTTTATGACAAACTTTACTCAATGTTTGGCTCTTGTATGAATATGCTTTGATATTATTTTTCTGTTTTGGTGCTGTCTGTTCTCTAGACTGGCACCTACTTCACACATCAAGCAAAATCATGAGACATGTTTCAGTGGGTAATAACAAGAATTTTAATTATGGTTAGTTACGTTACATAAAAAGGACATGAAAAAAAAATGACAAGTCTTTGTCCTCAAAGTTTCCTGAACCTGTTTTCAGCTGAAACAAACTGTGGTATTCATGCTATTTCTGGTGTCTTGATAAGTCATTTAATATATAACTTATTGATAAAAATCTTTTCATTTTTAACTACAACATCAAAAACATGGTTAGTTACGTTACGGTTAGTTACGTTACATTTTGTCCATCCACACAAATTTGCGTTTATTCATGTCTTTTCACATTTAGTATGCATATGTGGGGCTTTATTACTTTCAAAACAATGAGAAGAGGCTATTGGCATGGAAAAAAAACTGCAGAATAAATGATAGTTTTTCATGAAACTGAGATTTAGTCACACTAGTCCCACATGTGGTATTTCATGTATGGTTCTGATTCTTCTAGAGGGGGCTGTTGAAAACGTAAAATTTAGAGTAGAAATGATGTCCCCCATTGTTTCTTCATAATTCATACCCATTCAAACCATTAAAAGGTAATATGATTCGAGATACAGCAATTTATATAATTTGTGATTTGTCCAATAATTCATGGAAATGCCCATATATAGAGTAGGACTTGTACTTTCATTTTCTGCAAAGATCTCAATATCTCGATATTTTGACCAAAATCGACTGATACGACGGTTTGGATGAACGCCGACGAATTATACGAGGACCCTGTATTTGTTGGTATACAGTAGTAGATAGTTTTGATATATAAAATAGCCCTGCCGAATCCCATGACTCCCCCCCCCCTCCCCCACAAACACGTAACCATGGTAACTATTGCTCGATATGTTTTTCGACAGGAGAAGTAAGCGATCTAGGCGAGAAAATATCGCACGCGAAACGCAGAAAGAATTTCTGTAGGCTGTGTAGAATGTATACCTTGTAACGATAACTTCAAATATCGCAACAAAGCCTGCAACCCGTCCCAGTAGTTCAACCCTTCGAAGTTCAACTTCAGTTCAAACGTTTATCCATTCCATGTGACAAGTTGGACTGGAATTACTGATACGATACACCGTTTTTAAACAAAATCGTGCTGACAAATCTGTGGTGGGGTTACATCCTACATGTTCTCACACCCTCGGAACGTAGAGTAACAGGGCAGCGTTCCCATAAATACCGCTAACAAGGTGTTAAATCTAATTAAAGGATGTCTGTAACGAATTAACGGACCTGTCCCTGGTGATAGAGGGCATCCTTGCAGGAATCGTTAACATGCACGTGGTCTCTATTACAACCGTGAATTGCGATGCTAAATCAGATCCGCGTGTAGGCGTCACACTTAGTTTGGGAAATGATACACTGCGATGCTCATATTCAGATAAGTAATCACGTTGGTTTTTTGAAGAACTTTATATGTTTTTTAGTATTGCCAGGCAGTTTATAGGGGTCGTTAACCATTGTAGCCAGCAGATGTTAGCATCAATACAGCAATAAATGGATAATATTATGAGATTCCTTTCAGTCTCTGCAGAGGGTTGTATCTCGTCATTTGAGAGTGTGGAGACGATGACTTGGAAATAGTTGGAATAACATGGCATGAGAATCTTTTACCCTGACATGATCTGTTATAGGCAGACCAGATGGCCATAAATATGGTCCAACTGTAGTTCATGATATCCATTACGACTCACATACCTCCCACATATGTCTGTTTGTTTGTGTGTGTGTATGTGTGTGTGCGTATCAATAAAAACGTTGATGTATCGGTATGTTGATGTTGTGCTTTCTTATCAAGGACGTTAGTCTCAAACGACATACAATATTGTTTAGTATGTGGATATGTCATGTCTGGTTCATCCACCCACAAGCGCAATTCTTCCTTACACTATCCATACATACATCAAACTTGCAATATAATTTCAACATGTTATCACTTACCAAATTAGAAGCCATATACAAAATGTCACACATGTGTTTTTTTTACCAATTTAAGTCAGCAAATACAATTTTACAACAGGAAATGTGTTATTATGTGTTTTTTTTTTTTTACATTACCAACGATGTTCCTGCAAAATTATCTGCACTAACCTTGTAGTAAAAAAACGGGGGAAGACTTATTTTAAAGGGTAATATTAACCACTTATCGTTACATTCGTCGAAATTTCACAAACTGTATAAGATCCTAAGTATCATTGGCAACTCTAGGGGAAGTATTGTTATGGAGTCGGGAAAACCTAGGACGCTTTGCGTGGTTTCATCATATGCAATAGTGTTGATGTTCTACTGAAATATATCTGTTTAGATAGTTTGGGGCAATTTCATGATGTCACGGTTGTTTTTCCGCTTCGTGTATCCATGGTGTATCTGACGAGATTGACATATGCCACACGATATTAACGTCATTCGGAACTGTTACCACTGACATGTAATTTCTTTTGACTCCGCCTTTTAACAATAATACCATTACTCATTTCTGGTCTCGATCTATTGTCGGTTGACATTCTTTTATTTACGATCCATTTTTGTACCTGGAAGATTAACCATCTGGTTTACTTGTTAAGGGTATCTGAGACCGAAAATCGTGTTTACAAGATCAGTTGTTGGGTTAGTAGGTCACTATTGACAGGGATGCAATTTGCTTCCAGTCAAAGGTCGAAAAACTTGGGAATACTCAGAAAGAAATAATCTCATGGGATCGTATGTGACATTGTGAATCGAGACATACATTTTCGTTTCTCAAAGTATGTTTCTCTAATGGTTTCCAAATGGGCCCTGAACTAATTTTTCATAGTAGTCTTTTTTATGTAAAGGAGGGTGTAGTTGTTGTGGGCTTCTTTCTTGACAGTCCGTGACCTGAACCCCTCTATATTCCTGCATTCATAGAATGAAGAACAATGAAAGAAATAAAACAGTGAAAGTTTGAGCAATTTCGTTTGAACCGTTCAAGAGTTAGGAATGATCAAAGTTTATTTAATCGTCATTGTGGAGGATTCTCAAATTGGCAATTCTACCACTTTTTGAGATGAAAATGTAGATAACTCCCCATTAGTTTTGTACACAATTTTTTCACTTATTCTCATTGTTTATGACATATCTTATTGCGTCTTGTAAGTATGTCCGAGCAAATATGTTTCTACCCTTTTTTCCTATAAGAATTTGATTACCTCCTCAACAGACATTTCAGAAAAAAAGCAAATTTGTGAAAATTTGTGTTCAAATTCAATGGGAGTTCTTCACACTTTCATCTCAAAAAGGAGTAGTGTTGCCAAGAATCCTCCATAAGTAAACTTTGAACATATAACTCTTGAACGGTACGGTTAAATTTGCTTAAACTGTCACTTTCATTCTCTTATTGTTATATGTTCTCTGATACAAGTAGATGCCCGAGTTTACAGGCGACCTATTGATTTGTAACTTCCACTCTTTATTTCGACATTAACCGTCTTGTATACGTTCAGGTGATTTGTGCTCATGAACTTACAGAAGTTACGTTTACAAATTCGCTTCCTTCCTTTTGCTCCCGTATACATCATTAACGATCAGGCTGCCCTAGCTTTTAGAACAATATTCTCCGTAGAGAATCATCAATCGGTCTTCGCCTGTCCGCTTCAGAGCCTATTGTTTTCATTTGGGAGTTCACTTAATGTGCGACCATAAAGGAAGTAAACAAAAGCAAGGGATTCCTCGAGGTTAGTCGAGAACTAAGAAAAAAGCCTCCACTAAACAGCTAGGAGACGGTAGGTTTGAACTTCTGACCTTCAGACAGCAGACGTCTTTGACCTCAACCGTCAAGGACTCATGCATCATTTGTCGTGAGTGAGTGAAATGGCAAAAATGTGTCAGAAGATGAGTTATGGAGTCTCTTTATTTAAGGTGATGTCGCAGGACAAACCTTCAACCCACGTCATATATCAAACGAGGATGGTGCCCGATGCGGGTCCTTCATCGCTGTGCTAAGTGTAAAAGCACGTAGGCCTACCCTTGCCATTAGTCTATTTTGCATGAGAGGAGAACTGAGAAATATGATGTGCGGTTGAAAATTTGTCGTTCGCAAAGGTCAATTATGCCGACATCATTCTTTTTAGTCTCGCATGTTTTTTTTTTCCTCTCTTGTTTTGTTTTGTTTTGAAGTGCTATCACTCTTTTTACCTCTGTGCCATATGAACATATACGTTGATGATGCGGTTACTTAAACCATGGACCTCCATGCTTAAACAGATTAAAAAAAAAGATTTTCCGAAGATACTTCTAATGTTTAATGGATGGTGTTAAGTGAATTTGCGCATTCAATCATTACTACACCACTATGTTCAAGTAATATCAAACATTTGAATTTAATGTTATATATGGGAATCGATATCATGACGACACGCACGATCACCAAATAATAATAATTGCTTGTCTTCTGCTGAATTGCTTCGCAGGCCTTGTTGTTTTTATCCGAGCAACAACAAATTAGTAAACCTGTTAGTATGTATAATTTATTCACATAATAAATGTCATAATTGTTGGGTTTGTCTGAGAATTATGAAACGTTTTATGGAGACGTTTTATAAACTGTGATCAGTCATACAGGCAGGCGGAAAAGAAGTGTTGTGGCAACACAAGACAACATTAGTAAGAGGATGAAATAACCAGGGAGCTTTTAGTTTGCTAATTGTCTGTTGCAACACAAAAGAACATTGTATAACCAAGGGAGCTTTCATTTTCTTTTAGTTACGTTGATCATGGACGCTACCACAAATGCATCGATCTTGATATTTTGATTATTTTTTGAGAGATTGATATCTATCTCTCCCGACACTGATACGAATCAACGAGTTCAGGGTCATGGAGTTCTTGAAGGTAGGATTACGGTTAATCCATCCCTGTAGCTACATGCTACTCTTTGATCGGGTTGCCTCATCACATGATGAAGTTAGATGTAGAATCACGTTGTTTGCGATTCATCCGAACTATACGTTCCCATGAAGACAAGATGGCGTGCACCTACGTTGAGGCTCGTGTATGGGCCAATAACAAGAACATTTAATAATAATAATAATAATAATAATAATAATAATAATAATAATAATAATAAGGGTTCTTATCAGTCGCGCTAGTCCACGAAGTATCATCAGCGCTTCATGTATTATTACCCCCGGGTCACTTGGCATCTACATTAATTCCAATCCAGCACTTATAACGTGTCACTCTCCACCTCCCCTCGGGGCGCATTCCCCCCAGTCGCGCGCGCACATGCTAATCATTCAATATAAACATTCCCATCCTATCGGGTACCCATCTATACACCTGGGTAGAGAGCAGCATGTGGATAAAAATGCCTTGCTGAAGGGCATTCGTGCCGGGCAGTAGCTGGGCTTGAACCCACTACCCTTGGATTGGGAGACGAGCGACATACCGCTCAGCCACGACATGTCCAACATTTCAAAATTTCACTAATTTGACCAAGATTGTCCTTTGATCATAATCATCATAGCCTGGTAGTGGTATTTGCAATCTCCATTCCACCGTGCTCCCTTACCCCATCTCTTCTTCGACGGCGTTGGCGAACTCTTTCAGTCGAGGTGCCCTCTCAGTTCTTCCATCAAATTTTCAAAAAGAGCAGATCCGCACCTCCATAAAAAGCTGAATAAAAACACCTATTTAAAGGCAGTGGATATCATTTGCAAACATCCCCACCGACCAGGAAAAGATAAACCATGCCTTTAGGCTATTGATGAAAGGCATGTCTGTAAAATTTGGGGGTCAGTTATTTCCTAGAATTTGAAAAATGCGAAAGAAAAACAATAGCCGTTTAGTGTACGTTCTATGGTAGGAATTTTTTTCTCGCGAGAAAAAAAAATTCAAATCAGAGTCTAACGGTCATTGTAATTTCACTAAAAATGAGTTTCTAGCTCCCATATTTTGCTTAAGGTTCCCAGATGGCATTTTCATCTAAATGCCATTGTATTTACACAATGTTAATTTTCAGGTATGCAAAAGATATCCACTGCCTTTAAAGATGCGTGGATAGAATATGCGATGGTAACGAAAAGGTATTGACCAATAAGCATCTGCCGGAGAGCATTTGACCCCTACAGACAATCATCACATTCCGAAATGTGATTGACAACATTGCTCGATTTTTCCTGCAGAAATTTCGATGAGGGATGTCACAATCCCACACCTCCTCGCGACAACCCTGGTTCTTATACCGCTCCCCAACCTTTCCATATCACATTGGATGCCCAACTGCTTGAAATAAGAAAGGGAAGTTTGCTGTGCATTTAACGTCAATCATTTCTGAGATATGGGTGAACTTGATTCATGATATCTCGCCTCTCTTGACTGGATACACACAGGATAGGTTCGTCATATACCTTGAAGTTGAGTACGAAACATATCTAGACCAGTCGCGTGACTGCGTCCATCCCATAAACATCGGGGATAGCAATCCCTCCGGTATCCCCTTCCCCAGTGATGCCCCTTCCCAGTCTTGAAGTAAATTCGCTTTTGCCGTCTGACATTGTCATTTCTCACTCGGCAGAAAATGTTGATTAAAACACCTACAAACACAAGTTTGCCTTCCAAAACGGGGAAAATGACAAATCCGTGTTATTTTAAACGTGTGAAGTAGATAAAAGAATTGAGCTTGACATTCGCATAACGGAATCTATGTCGGGGTGATGTACGCAGAACACCAGCCTGAGGGGCGAAATTTCCAAGAGTGCAAAGACTATTTTATTTATTTTATTCAGACGTTGTTTACTCACCATTACAAAACCATTCATTTGTATTACTTTTTATCCAATATTTTAAGACTAAGGGTGCATGTCCTGTGGGGGGGGGGGGGGCGTATGTGTTCGAAGAGAACAGTAAGTGACAAACGATGAATATGTAGATATACGATGACAACGTATCAACATATTCGAACAGAAACTTGGCGTGCCAACCCGATGAAAGTTGAAAAGAAGTTTTACCCCCAATCCCCTTCAAGCTCCTTCATCAGACTAGGTCTTGCCAAGATAGTCCACCTGCTGTCTGGGAACGGCGGGGACGTTCGGGCCAAGTCGGATACATAAATCCATACCACTGAAGCCCATTCGGAAGCCAAAGTCTCGAACTTGCAGTAAACGTCACCCATATCCCCCTCTCAGATAGTCACTGGAGGAATGAAAAACTCGAGACTGTGTGATTCAGGATGTATTGGTATGGTTTATTGAACGGAATCATTTGCACTCATTGCAACAAACTGTCATTGCTGCAATAATGATATGGTTTGTATGTCAAGGCATGACAGTAAGCTATATCGGTTACAGGAATCTCGAACCAGGGGGTTACTTCCCCCGAACCAGGGTAGACTTCCCTCACAACTCCCTTGAACTTCAACGAGTCTGAACTCGGTGAACCCAATGTCAGAATGTGTAGCTCCTAGAAGATTTTTGCGTCTGTGTGTGTGTGTGTGTGTTGTGTGTGTGTGTGTGTGTGTGTGTGTGTGTGTGTGTGTGTGTGTGTGTGTGTGTGTGTGTGTGTGTGTGTGTGTGTGTGTGTGTGTGTGTGTGTGTGTGTGTGTGTGTGTGTGTGTGTGTGTGTGTGTGTGTGTGTGTGTGTGTGTGTGTGTGTGTGTGTGTGTGTGTGTGTGTGTATGTGTTTGTGTTTACAGCTTTCTTGTTCTTTGTCAGTGTTTGTGGTTGTTTTAAAGGTATTGGCTAACATTTACCACAGTTAAAAAATCTGAGCCGCATGATTCCCGATGCTACCAGTGTCTTTGATGAGGTCTAAAAATGAAGCCCTGAAAAACTTGTATTTCAAAATGATTATTTAGTGCTTTAAAAAAGTGAAAATCGTAAGTTGACGAGATTCACTTGCCGATTTCCTCCCATAGACTTACTGTGTGTACACCTAGGTTAATAAAACTCGCCCCGAGTTTTATTGTTTATTCATGTACAACTTGCAATTGACAGTGTAACTTTCCAAACTTTTGTATTCTAGGGTGTTTATTTGTCCATTTGAACACTACTATGTAGCTCAGATATCAAAGTTTGACAATTTTTTAAATTGAAGCTCCACGATGTTAGCCTATCACTTTAACTTAAGTCTTGTATAGTTGTTTGGAGTTTTAGAGGGAAGAACGGGTGTATAGGGCTAGGCCTATAATATTCTTCATACCCTGCAACGCAAGGAAAATACGGAACTTTTCAGGCAAGTTACATTGGCATGCGTCTTTTATGTCACGTTGCGTTTTGACGCTTCCATCCGACCGTTTGATTTCCATAAAAAGATGCTTGTTTTCTATGAAGATGATGTATTGAAGGTGTCATCCTTATTATGGATGGGTATATGCATTGATGGCATATTCAACGCATACAAATACGGTATTGGAATGGTTGAAGCCAGCGAAGAAAATGTTGAGGTCTGAAAGAATTCTCAAGCTGGTGCTCATAATGTATCAATCCTCTTGGACGTGCAGACATGAGTGACAACATGTGTATGGCGGAATTATAATTACGACCGCGTTCACTCGTAAATGTTTATTATATCCTACATTGATTTGCCAAATATCACGCATACTCAATCTGACTCAGAAGGACGGAACATATGGGTTATCGTCCGGCAGGTTAGGATCGGAATAGCAGTCCACTCCCACTATAAATCGACACAGCTGAAAGATAGCGTATTGATAAACTGTCTGCAACCACAACCAGGGTTGCCAGGTTTTCGTTTCTCAAAACGCGAAATTACATGCCAAATCCAGTGAAAAA
>JZLH01S0594164.1:37009-50479 GCA_001188425.1 Eucidaris tribuloides | reverse complement strand
AATTTACCAAAAGAATTTCTCTAGGGCCAATAGATTGGATGTTTGCTGTCTAAAATGTTACCATATACCAACGGGACCTATGGAATGATACCCCTTGTATCTCACTTTACGCCTTGTTTGCATTGTTGTGTCTTGGATAAAAGCGGCCATCGCAGAGGCGTTTTTTTAATTCATATAATGTATGGGACGTGGGATATGGCCTTGGATTCAAAATACTTTCCACCCTCTTTTCGTAGAGCTAACATGACTGTCCCAGTATTAATGCAGGTCCACTGAAACATTACGAACGCAAAAATTTGATTGCAGCGGTAAAATGTTCTCACTGCATCCTGTAGCCACATAACACGAACTGGCAAGTATCAAATTTAAATTCTAGTAAAGACATACGTGGAACAGGTATTTAACTTGTCACTGTGTGTTTTGGTTTCCTCTTATTATTGGGTTTGGCACAATAATAAACCATTTATCTACCTATCCAATTATCTGAATGGCCTTTGTCCAGCCATTTGCATACTAAACTCGTAACTTTATCGAATTTATTTCCAATGTCATTTGTTTGTTTTCGATAATTTCCTCTAATTGTTAGGCTTCGAGATGGAGGGATGTTCAATGCCATTCCGCTTCCTGTTCCTTATCAACTCCGCCTTCCGTCTTGCTCCTGCGTGTCTCCGATAGTGCCACCTAGTGAAGAGCTGTTTCCAATCCAGAGTATAGGTTGTCAAGGAGGACTGACCTGCACGCAGAGATGCACACGTTTCGAAGATGTGAATAGAAGGGAACTTGTACAGTCAATTGATGTAACATCGACATACGCTAATACCTTAAATCAACTTCCTCTACGCAAAAGACGAAAACGAACAACGGAATCGGTTGATGGGGCAGACGTAGATAGGACTATCAAGGAATCAAATGGAAGAACTAAAAGGCAAATTGATTTGCCGTCGACTGAAGCATCTTTAAATCCTGCGTCTTTGATTGACTTCTTGAATTTGTTTGACCTCGATATTCCACCTGGTCTCGATATCCCAGTTGGTCTGAGGCCTGTAAGTCCTATCGCGCAGCATACGTACTGGTTTCTCCCTGATCATAAGACACCGAATCTACGGCCAGTAAGAGCAACATGGCCGACGCCTAGCGGAATCTCCGAATCGCAAGCACGAGAATTCTGCTCGCAGACGATAGAGAATACTACGTTAGCAACTGCCTGTGGAGTCGATGGATTACGGACTAATATGTACATCGATGATGCAGTTGATATTTGTTTGCAGGACGTGCAGCTAACAGAGGACTTTTCTTGGGCATCACAGACATTGCCACTCGTGGAAAGCCAGTGTGAAGCAGCCTACGTGTCTAATAGGACGTTATGGAGACCAGACATGAGTACTGGGAATGAATTAGGGGAGGCATCGCCGCCGGAGGGCGTGCTCAGGGCGATCAATTGTCCGAATGATTGTAGTGGTAACGGTGCCTGCACGAAGCACGGATGCATTTGTAAAGCGGGATACGAGGGATTGGATTGCAGTTGGACAGATGGTAAGACACGTACTGTTTATAACGTTTTAATAGGTTTAAAGTGGGAAATCCTTATTAGATGCTCTTTTAATTTAGATATTGTTTCTCAATATTTTGACAAATGTCCCATGCGTTAGTACACAAGACACGCAGAGTCTTTGATAAATTGAAGCTGGAAATTTTGAAAGTTCCACGCTTCTTCTTCACAAATCCCTTGATGTTATCAAACTGTCAACAGAAGCTAACGGGCCAGAGCTGTTGATAGAGAGAGTTTGGCAACTTGATTTTAGTTTCACATAGCTTACAACTTGTCACCATTTTAACGTGATCCCACAATAACAATGATGCTCCACCTTTGAACCGGATGACTTTAGCCTCCATGGTGTACCCTGATTGTAGCCATGTAATTGACCAATTACCTCTATCTATGGCTCTGAAATAAATGCATCTGCCTTCTCACAACAATTTGCACGTTATGTTTAATGTTAATAGTAAAACCGGCGAATTGGCTCAATTGGTAGAGCATCCGCCTCTCGCCCGGGAGATTAAGAGGTTATTCCATAAGAAATAGTTCCTACTGCTCCTAACTTGGCGCTCAGATATCCACCCGTCTTTAGACCAAGTCAATAACATGGGAGAATTAAATGACCTGTTATGCTAATGTTTATCAAGTGGTTTCGTAGAAACAACCAGACGAACTCTTGACAAACATCGATGATGACAGTGTCCAGGTGAATAACAACTCCTCCTCAATTACATTTCAAGCCCATCAGACAATTATTATTCCATATTTCATGGGATATTGCAACAAATGGGTACCTCTCTAGAGGACGTTCTAGCATTAGTTGGAACTTCCATGGGGGTATTCATGAATCCTCCATCAAAAGCTGGATTGTATTTCAGTATATAACTTGGTAGGAAACACTTGCAAATGCAAGCACCGTTCACACTAGGTTCTATACCGCAATTTATTTTGTAATTACCTCCGTCCCCCGAAGAGGACGTAAAGTCAGACGTGCCGTATTGAGTTACAAAATATTCCAACACGCCCTCCGCCCCCCCCCCCCAAAAACCCACCACACACACACACACACACACACACACACACACACACACACACACACACACACACACACACACACACACAATCCATCGAAAAAGAAGACTGTTTAACTGTAACTTAATGGCCTCATCACTGTTGGTCATTTACTTACAATTGTAAGATTGATTGCAACTCTTATAAGACGGGGCCCATATCTAAATACTCACTCCTTTTAGGATCCCACTGGGAGAAATGTAGTGGTTTATTGTGAGCCATTCTTGGTGGTTTCCAACAAAAGTGGAGCAAGTCTTATATGAGCCTAACTGTAGATCAAGAACACAATCTGTAAACATTATTAATGTTTCATTCTTTAACATGTTCAAGTCTACACATTTCCTCTCCTTTTCAAAAGGTGCAACGCCATATATTGTTCGGCTGGGGAACAATGGTCTGTGCGATAGAAGAACCGAACCTTGTAACACCGTCCGAATAACGTCGAGAGGATACCGAGAAGGGAAGACGGTCGTCTGTTTATTTTCACTGACAAAGGTACCCATCTACCCATGTTGAGTGTGATACTTACAAACCATAGTGTAGTTCGTTAGTTTGGTACCACTTGTACAAAAACCTGACATTCCGGCCATTGAAAACTCCGGGAACAAGTCCGAATGCGTTTCACGAAACGTCACGACAAAGTGTAGTTCACTATCGATTATGATTGTCGTTAGAGACGTCATGGTTTCGTGACACGGTGACAGGCAAAGTGTCTTCTCTATCATCTCTATACATCACAGACAAAGATGTCAATGGAGTTGACAGGGCTTCTTACAAGCCGCCCCATGAGCAGACTGGGACCGAAAAATCGGTCCACGACTTTCGACCTGAAAGACCGCCTGACAATGTGTATGTGTATGTTCGTAAAGCTGGACATGTCTCTTTGATTCCCCACATTGTTACTTTTCTAACAAGTAACATTGCTGCTAAACGGAGGCGGCGACATGCATATCACATGCTTATCACAAACCATTCCAATTACCTTTCAAACAGTTGTTAGAGCTCTTATGTTTTTGTCACATACCCGGAATCGATACCAGGTCTGTTATACGCTTTTCATTTTTTCATCCCTCAGGATCGCTTAAATGACGTTTCGTCGGGTATTTACGGGCAGTTAACGGCCATGTTGGTTAACAAGAAAACAGTCCTTTGTAACGTGCCGACGATTGAGGGCGCTGCGAATGAAGATGGTACTTTGCGATGGGAAGTGCAGGTAAAGATTATATTTCAACCAATTTATGTTTAGCAGTAATGGGTGTTAGTTGTAAGAAAATAAAACACTTCACGTAATGCAAACAATTTTATTGTTAGATTTTTGTATAGGTTTCAAGCTCATAATTGTCTTGGAAGGGGAGAACACATTGCCCTTCATCTTTTTAAGTAGAAACAAAATATAGTTCTGGAAAGATAGTATACATTTTTTTTTCCAAAAAAGTAAAGCATTGTCCCTTTAAGATCATTATGTGGAAACAAAAATAAAACCTACTGAAAGTGTGATGAATTTTATAGTTAATGGTAATTAAGTATCTGAACAAATATATGGCACTGTCAAAAGTCAAGAATCTGCTTACCATGTATTGTTTCAGTAAATTGAGTTACAATTTTGACGGCATTAGTGGTTTGTGAAAATTTGAAACCTCTGGAAAGGAAATCTCTTTTTTTTTCACATAAACTATTCTAAATGTAGGGGTCCCCGTCATTTTCATTTTAAGTAGTTCCCCCTTTTTTGCATTTCTTAATGTTCCTTAAAAAATTGTTTTTACACACACACACGCGCGCATACGCTGTTTACGATACTAGTGATTCCTACACCTTTACTTTCAGAGATTTAAACTAGAAACTAAAATATTTTTTTTCTCAAAATGGCTGCTTATTTCTGTTTTCTATTCTTATGTTAGCATAACATTTTAGGTGCATGTTCTCTTTTAAACAGTGTTGTTTTTCAATTCAATTTGATCTTGTTCTAGGTGAAATATTCCGACTCATCGTCAAAAAGTAACACCGTGCCACTCATCCACTACGACTCGGAATGCCATGAATGCACCTGGTTAGGGGTGTGCACCTTAAAGGTAATTGCCAATTCCCATATTACATGTAGCTCTTTGTTGGTTCTTCTCGCATGACTGCACATGAAGTTGCTAGTTATCTTCGCAAATTTGCGAAATACACGTATAACTAAGTTAATGGCAACAGGCCAAGACATTGCTCGTGATGTTAAGAAAACGGGGCCATGAGTGTGAAGAGTGAAGTCAAGGCTTTACATTAACAGTGATAAGGAAGTACTACTTCTTAGTGACATATTACAAGTTATCCTCGTTGGTTATCACTGCCGCTTCAAATGTTGTCAAATAATGTAGCGCACGTCAGTTTACCTGTTACCGCATAAGAACTACTAAACTCCTCAACAAAAGTTTGGAAATCCGTGTTTGACCGACTGTTTTTCCCTTTTTTAATAGTAAGCAATGCGTGATTGGTGCTATCAGAAAAGGTTATTTAATATTCTTTAATATGGTACCTTACGTGTTATGATTATGGCAGTGTTTTAAAATACGGGATAGAAGTGGTTCAATTAATAAGATACAGTTCTTTTGTTTTGGTTTGCAGGACAGTTCATGTATAATAGACAGACGCTGTTACCCGTCCGGTACACATAATGATAGAAACCATTGCCAACAGTGTCGGCCACTCCTGAGTTCAAATGACTGGTCAATTTCAGAAGGTATATGCTTTGCTGTGCACTATTACACGTATATTAATACACATTTTTATGTAACATTTACTTTATATTAAAAGAAATCAGGAATGTTAACCATTGTACAAGTTTGGAATAGTATGACAATTGACCTGATGTTGCACCTTTCGAATTAAAATGTATGTCATAATAAAGTAAGCAATTTGATAACAATCACACATTTTTTTGTATTGAATAGCCCGTAGATATCGGTTTAGCCTATGTCAAATTCAATTAAGTAATGACATTGACCCTAATAATGCCACATGCTAATTCCCTGGCGTTATCTGCAATGCTACCGAGAGGTTAAATGATACAGATGCATTTAAGTGAAGGTGGAACTGCTGATTATGCCTCTGCATCGAAGCTGACGGAGGCATCCTCTTTTCAGGTTGTCCGTCCGGATATTCTCCTAGGAATCCATTACCTCGTTCTTGTTACTACAATAACTTAAGAACTGCGAATAGGACCAGTTTACAATGAACTCATTGTATTTTGGAGTTGCAAAGTCAACAGTTACGAAGCCTTTATATGTATGTCCATTTTCAGTGTGTTTGAATGCAGAGTGGATTTTAATGAAAATTGGGTCCAGTAGATTTGATTTTGAAGTTGAAAGGTCAATGGTCTCGTACATACGCAAATTTACTTAGTTGCAATATCTAAAGAACCACTGATTGGCATTTTGGATGCATTCATGCATGAGAAGTTGAAATTTAAGTAAAAGATTCTACATAGGTCTAATAATAACTCGGAATTACAGTGGAAGTGCTGAGACATACCCCGACTGAATACGACGCAGTCACACTGCTATAGTTCTTCCTTCAATTTCTCTCTGTTGTTTATCTCTCTTTTCCCTTCGCTCCCTCCTTCCTTGTATTTGTTTTCCTTCATGCATTCCGTCCTCCCTTCTAAAGACAATGTTCCGCCAGTCTTGGGTGTTGACACCCAGATTACCACTTTTGCTGGTCGTCCCTTCACCCATCAGCTGGACGCTATTGACCCCGACGGTACGGGCGGATCTACCGTTCAGTTTTCCGTTCCGGAGCACGTGGTAGACCCGCTGTTCCGAGTGAACATCACGAGATCTGGAAGACTGCATTGGACGTCGGACGTAGAGGGCGACTACACCATTCCCGTCAGGTTAACCGATGACTGTGGGGCCAGTGTTACGTTCGAACTGCAGGTATCTCATTTCATTCTCTGTTAACTATTTGCCGACCGAGGAGAGGTGAAAATAAGCACATCATGTAATGATTTCATCCTTCTACCTTTTTTGATAAAATTATGTCACAACTGCACATAATTTCGACAATTCTGGAAGTCACTGACGTACTTCAAATGTTGAAAGACAGCATGCAAATGTTGTTGTATCATTCTGAAAAAGGAAAAGGAAAAATATTTACCTTCTTTGACACAGTTAAGTAGGACATGCCTCGGTGATTTAACAAAATCACATCGCTTAGTCCTGTATTACTCATATAACCCAAGAGTAATATTTAAAAAAAACTTGAAGATTTCCAAGCAAATTGGTATAGCAATTATCATTTCCATCCATAAATTCTTGATTTTAATAATAATAATAATAATAATAATAATAATAATAATAATAATAATAATAATAATAATAACAATAATAATGACATTTTATAATGCGCTAAAATCCACCTAAATGTAGGTGCTCATTGCGTAGTAATATATAATTACACAGGAAAACGTGACACATTTACAAAAGAACTAGATAGACGATAATCACAGTTAAAATGCATTTTTCATCAGGTGGGTTTCCAGGTTAGATTTAAATTGTGTTAAGGAGGTAGTCAATTTTGTTTCTTCCGGTAAATTGTTCCACAAACGTGGTCCGGCAGATAAAAAAAGGTCTTCTACCCCATGATCTATTGACAACAGACTGAGTGTAAAGAAGTTTGTTACTGGAACGGAGAGGCCGGCTAGGATGATGAAGTTTGAACAATTCAGTTAGATATTTTCGATATAATTATTAAGGTCATTAATCTGCAGAGTACTAAGTCATGTACTACCATGCAAGTATTGGTTCTCCATTTAAAGTCGATATGTTTGTGATGATGGTGATGGTGATGATGATGATGATGATGATAATAATAATGTTACTGAAGATGATGGTGACCATGATGATGTCGATAGTCCAGTTGATGTAGTGTTTGCACACTTTGTGATTAAATATATGTCACAGTGCTTCAGATTAATCAATATAATATCCGCTGCAAAGAACCTATTGCGAATTCGAATTGTATCCTTTAAAATAGGTCCACAATAATTTGTTTTTCATCAATATTAAATTTTTCTCTGCCTTGCTTTTGTGTTTCAGATTTCTGTCATTCTGTGTCTGTGCCGAAATGGAGGAGACTGTTTGCTAGACTCACAGTTAATCGTTTTGACCAACACCTTGCCTTATTCGTGCTCATGCCCTTACCCTTTCACTGGAGAACTCTGCGAAATCAATCTAACGCCTGTTTCAGGAAGTTGTACATCCAGCCCTTGCATGCACGGACAATGCGAGGATAATGCGGGCGGATTTTCGTGTATATGTGAGCCTGGTTATACAGGTAAGATCCATGTAGCGTGTCTTGAAGCAAGTATCATTAGAGTTTATATGCAGTTATTAATATTTGATGATATTTTTTTAACTCCCGTAATGTGCGTCTGGGTGATTTATGTGAATGAGCAAAAGCGTACTTTTCCTGTTAGCATATTCAACTGTAATCTCCTTATTTTCTGTTGTGTATAAGATTCATTGTATCCCCCTCCTCCCCCCCCCCCCAAAAAAAAATATAAAAATAATAATATTAATAATAATAATAGTAATAATAAAAATAAATAAATAAATAAATAAATGAAATTAAAAAATGAATTAAAAGTAGAGATTGCAGGATGGAGGTTTCGAGATTAGTCGTCAGCGCTCCAAACAAAGGATTCAATATTTTGATTGATTTGAGAAGTAAGTCCTTTGCTACAAAGTAGCTTAATGGAGCCATTTGCAACAACCATTATTTGCTTCCCTGAATCCACCATATATACATCGGCCATATTTTTTCCAGTTGCTTTCCAGTTTCTTATAAAAGTTTTTACAAACCAAACCATATTTGTCAGTGGATCATATCGTTGGCAAAGGCACCGGATTCCCTCCTTGTATGGACTTCAGGAATTGTTTTTCTAAACTGATGTTTTAGGTCCCTAGCTGGGATGGTCATTACGAGACGTATCTCAAAACAGGGAATCATGTGCATGTCAGAATACGTCAGAATACGACCTTTTAAAAACATTTCATTCATATCCAGGGATCACGTGTTCACTGATGGAAAACGCCTGCCAGCGCAACCCGTGCTTTCCCGGCGTCGAATGTACGGTCCAGGGTCTGGCATCTTTTTCCTGTGCCTCTTGCCCGGATGGTTACTATGGTGATGGCATCACCTGTCATGGTAACGTATCCTTATATTATATTCACAGTTCATAAAAGTTACTACTGCACAGCTCGGTCTGTGTGCCTTGAAGCAGAATGACGGAACTTAGATATTATTTACCTATAAAGCATATGATTTTAAGAATTGTTAGGTGTACTTTGCTAAACTTTGCTCCAAACTTACAATTTAATCAATCTCCATAAGGGTTATGTCTTCCATAATGAAATACGTCTTGAACAGAGAAAACAAAACATGTATTTACGTCAAGGAATATGGCTTCCCCTAAAATATCGTCTTTAATGAAAAAGGAAATGTGTTTACTTTACTCCAGAATGGTGAATCGCGGTAAACAAATGGTACCACGAACCCAACCATGTAGGGGGATCCATGAAACAGTGTCGCAAGCTGATTTGTTTACGTTGAAATACACGTAGCGTTATATTGTTTACTTACAACGGTAATTACTTTTGCCGTAAGTAGACAGCTTAAGGGCCATTTCCGTACAGTAGAAAGGTCACTTGATTAATACTACAGAGGTGCGTGCAAAACCTGTACTGATTCAGAGAGCAGTGCGTGAGCTGAGGATATTAAGGGTGGACTAATTAAGTGGACACGAGGTGAAATTTTTGACATTGCGTTTGATTTTGTAATAGATTAGGGAACTTAATTTGAATCTGTACTGGGTGTTGCCTTACTTAATTTCAACAGTATTTTGTTTGCTAAGCCTGCAAGATGTAATATCCACTTTCAGTTGCTTACCCAATATTTAAGTTGATCTGTTGGTAGAAATTGTACATTCCGTGAAAGCTTGTCTTGTATAATTATCTATGAAAGGAAACGCTTGATTTGGAATAAAAGTTCAAATTTAGCACTGGTATTTTCCAATTCGTTTTCTTTTGTTTTTGTTAATGCATTTTCTTATATTTTAAGAGAAATGTGACATCTCATTGTTTTTATTTTGCATGGACTGTACGAAAGGCACATTTAGTAGAAATACAGAAACTGTGCACCACCCCGAAATAAATCGAGTTGTATTGAAATTCAAATTGAACTATCGACGTAAGGATGTTGCAACACGGCTCTTAAGTGACTAAGTGACAATAAGAGTGATTACATTGGAACTTGCTTTAATGATCGAGACTTCTTAATGTAATAATATATTACATTTTGAAATGAAATTATATCTGACTCACTAAAATAATACAAATTTTAAACTTTTAAAACATTGTCTTTTCTAACACATTTACAAGAAAGCATTGATTGTTTTGACATTTCAAAACATATAATTGATTATAATTCTGGACATTCATTCATTTGTTAATTCAGAATCGAAATGCCAACTGCCTTGTCCTCGTAATATGGAGTGCGACCCCAACGTTGGCTGTGTTTGCAGGACCGGATATCGCGGCTATGGATGTTACCGACGTAAGATGCTGTTCCTGCGTTTTATATTTGTCTGTTGAAACGTGTACGGGAGTCTGTACTTATAGACTTGTAACTTGTAAGCACATTTGAAAAATTCGTTACATTAAGTTTGTGGTAGAGGAGAGGGAAATAGAATGTGTTTTGCTACATTCTAGTACGATTCTGAGGTCCCATTGTTGTTGTTGTTGTTGGGGTTTTTTTTGTAATGAGATTAAATGAAGTGGGTTCCATCATTGCAATTAAGTATTTAAAACCAATACTTTATACAAAAATGGTACCTCGTATGCCCACAATCCTTGAAAAAAACATACTATTCAAGATAAATTAATTATGAATACATAAAACTATTGGTATGTCTTGTTTGCATATTGACTAATTAATTAATCAGTTAATTAATTTTTAATATTACTCAAACGTGCCTCAAAAAACATCAAAATATAATTGATTGTAAAGAAACCATGTTCTAAACAGCTACATCCAAAACATCGTTTTAAATTCTTTGTCATGTTTTGCTGTTTTGTTGACATTTTTGTGTATGTTTTTTGTTTCTTTGTTTGTTTGTGTGATTGTTTGCTTCATTGTTGCGTGTATGTATTATTTTGTTTGTTGATCTGCTTAATTAGTCTGATAGTTGGTTGGTAAAAGATAATTGGCTAGTCAGTTTACTAGGACTATAGACATAAACATGACTGAGAACATATCTGAAGTATACTAATAGTATATAAACAAAGCTCTACCTCGGGCATGACTCCTTGTTAAAAAGATGTAAAATAACATCACAAACGTTTAATTTTTCAGAGATGCCACGTTTCCAAATTGTTTCCATTCCTTTTGGCTGTGAAGGTGTTGTAACAAAATTTGGGGGCTTGTCCGGGAGATAATTACCTTAAATATACCCTTTTTTTTAATTGCAGAAGCATCTGTAAAGCTGATTACAATATGACTCAAGTAACCAATACTTAATGAAACACAGAAATAATGCCTTTAGAAATCGGTGACAATACCCTGTTGGCTATGCATCGGAACCCACAATTGTACACAATTTCACATTGAAAAGCGAAAAAGCTCCACATCGTGGGAACCACATTTTCCCCTACTCCGTCGTTCCGCTGCCTCGCAAGTGGATTTACGATATTTGGAATGCTCATTGTGGTATCTCCGCTTTTTAGTCATCAATGTAATTATAGTGCTACCTTCACAACAAAATAATCAGACCTATTTTTTTCGACTTTTTTGTACCGACGAATTGCACCATAATTCTACAAATTAATTACGTGTTATGTAGTTTCATTTTAAAAAAATGACACCCAACCCCCAAATCCCAGATAAAACGATATTGTTATAAACATGCTGACAAACAACGAAACTGGGACAACTACAGAATAGCAAAATGTAACGAGACAAAATGTGCCTACTCTACAATGAGTTGTATTTCGGTATTCAATGTGATACCAAAAAAAGCAAACATAATTTCATCAAATATATTGTCAAAATTGCCCCGAATTGTTTACACAGCATGTATCCTATTACAACGCCTTTGGGAAAGAAGAAACTCAAAATAGTAAAAGTAAAGTGTATTATTAATTCTCTTTTAATCATTTTGTATAGCCTTGTGTAATCCGGCTTGCCGTAATAATGGCCGCTGCGTTCGACCCAACACGTGCCTCTGCCTTGCGGGATATACCGGAACGTCTTGCGAGATAGGTAAGATCGCCTTCTGTCCACAGAATAATGTCAATAAAAATGAAGGGATTGATTGCCAAATGGGCTAAGTCAACTTTGGTAACTTTGGAGAGAAGTGTATTTCTTTGCCCGGGTCTGGGTGCAAAATAGGATAAGTCAACTTTGGTAACGTGGAGAAAAATGCACTTCTTTGCTCGAGTTTGGTTGCAAAGTGGACTAAGTCAACTTTGATAACTGTGGAGAAAATGCATTTCTGTGCCCGAGTTTGGTTGCAAAATGGGATAAATTAACTTTGTTTACTGTGGAGAAAATGTCATTTATTTGCCGGAGTTGGATTGAAAATGGGATAAGCCAACTTTGGTAACTTGGAAGAAATGCATTTCTTTGATCGACTCTGGTTGCAAAATGGGCTTAGCCAAATTTGGTAATTTTGGAGAAAAAATGCATTTCTGTGCCAAGGTTTGGTTGCAAAATAGGCTAAGTCAACTTTGTTAACTGTGGAGAAAAAGGCATTGTTTTGTCCGGGTTTCATTGCAAAATAGGCTAAGTCAAGTTTGGTAACTTTGGAGAAAAATGCACTTCTTTGCCCGAGTTTGTACACGCGCCTGTAGGGGAAAATAAAAGTAAAACCCGAGATATTTCGTACTTTCTTGTGTAATTTGGCTTCAAAAGATATCACTAGATAAGTAGATGGTAAATGCGTTGATGGTAATACAGTGGACTCTCGTCATGAATAACATTGCTATAAAGAAATCTCGTTATAACAAACACATTTTTTCAATAACTTTGCTATAAAGAAATCTCGTTATAACAAACACATTTTTCCGATCGCCGAGTTGAAATTTTCGTTGTATTTTATTGAATTTAAAACGTTAAAACTAGTCAAATGGATTTACCTTGTTAATTGATATGCGGCGTTTCGCGTCCTATCTGGGACGCTTCTTCAGATTGACTGATATTCGGCGGCAATTCCCTGCTGGAAAAAACACAGTGTCCGACAGTGTGTTCACAGTTTGTTCACAAAGTCGGCGGCTATGTGAAAACGCCCCGAATTTAACAGTGTAAAGATGATTTCACACTGTGGTGAGGTTTTTCACAGAGTATTCACGTAGTGATGTTCTGTTCCACACTGTCAATTGATGATTCACAATGTTATAACGCTCGAATTTAACATTGTGAAGATATTTCACACTGTGTTAACAATATGTTCACACTGTATTTCACATTGTGTTTCACACTGTAGGACACCGTGTTCTTCCTAGCAGGGACTGATTGTTGACCCGTGACGAAGTGAAAGATTTTTATTGATTTTGCCACCCTGATATAACAAAATTTCGATATGATGTATTCTGAAGGAGCTTGTTATAACAAGAGTCCACTGTAACTCAATTTTGATGGAAAACGGATTTAGGACATTTTGCAACGAAGCTCTCGAAAATGAATTAATGACATCAATTTGTCCTAACCTCGCTACCGTCGAGTCACGTAGGAAAACCCAGTGGGGAATAATACTTCTGCCGAGACCCAAGGATAAAATTATCTAGTTTGGTGAAGAGGATACTTTTACCGAGAAACGCTTTCTTTTT
>JZLH01S0594164.1:18631-33204 GCA_001188425.1 Eucidaris tribuloides | reverse complement strand
ATTACGTTTTTTAAACTCGTTGAAAAAAAAAACACTTGGCGTATTGTTATCATTATTTTTTTTATTCTGTCTGTATGGGATTGCACAAACACGCCAAATCAATAACCTAGAAAGTTAAAGCAAGTGAAAATATTATTATGTCCATTAAAAAGGTTAATGTAAATTTCCCTCTTTTTCTAAATTATGCGAAAAAGCTTGACAATGTTGAATCTCTAATTTGTACGTCCATGATCATGTTAAAAACTCGTGTGTGTTTTTACATTCCGAACGTAGTTCAAGCATTATAAACATCTTCAACATGCGAATTATTGGGGAAAAGAAACACAGTGTTGTTTTCGCATCTGTCTACTTTGTTATTGTAATCCCCTTCCCCAGCACCGGTGGCCATGTGAACATTCCAACCAGCTAGCAATGATTACAGTTAAGCTTCATCGACTAATGCTTTGAGGCATCTGAATTCGACTATTTACTTCGCGTTGTGGACATTTTCCAGTCGCACAATAAAGTGAAATTTTGCAGACATCAGTCAGAACAGTTTTAGAGTTGATGAATTCATGGTCACTTCGTTTATATAATCGGCGATGTCCCTTCGCCTCGCCGGCCAATCAATTACTATTTTCCGACATCCTAATGCACAAATTAATTTAGAAGTATAACGAGGGCATTATCCCACTGCTATTGCCCGCGGGTCACGGAGAACTTTCATAAATTACTGCCAAAGTTAATTTACCACGATGCGTTTTCGTACAAAACAGGTTTATCTCATCTATAAGTTTACGTTGTAGTGTTTCGACGGTAGCGTTTCCCGGTACTTCCTGCAGACTGTAAACAATTACTGTCGAGTTCATGATAATTAACTACTAACTTGGTCGGCTGTAGATCGAAGTATTGTTTACACTGTATAAATGCGTTTACAATAACTTCCAGATAAGTGGGATAACGTATTTTTAATTCAGTGAAATGCCATAACATTATTTTCTGTTAATGTCACGGCTTCTTTAGTACCTTAAACGCTTAACCTTTTCAGTGATTCACGAAAATATTGCATTTGCCGTTTACCTCTTAAATATTTTGGGATCTCATGACTCTCTGTGACGTAAATTATAAATTGACCACTCCACCGTTTTCTTTTCCCTGGGATGGCCCTACATATTGTTTGTTGTACATTTTGCGAAGAAAATATGATGTATGATTCGGGTGCAAAACAGTTAAGTCAGGTTATGAAATAAAAAGTCAGGACACACCTAAAGTTCCCCCACCTCGTCAACTCTCTGTTGTCATCTCATTTTTCCCATCTGTTTCTTTTTTATATTTCCCATCCCTCTGTTCTCATTCCTATACCTTGGCCCGAACATGTACGTCTGTCTCACTTTCTATCTCTCTCTACTTCGATTTTAAACTGAATTTGTTTTAAACACGTTTCTTTCCCTGAGCGCCAAAATGTATTGATCTGCGAAAACCTAGATGTAGTTTGCTTTCCCATGATACCCCACCCCCTTCCCACTCACGCACATAATCCTAACTCTCTTTTTTCTCTCCTGATGCTTTTAAACTAACTCGTTTTAACATTTTTCTTATTCCGTGAGCGCCAATGCTATAAGCTGTTTCCCACCCCACCCCACTTACATACTCTCTTTTCTGTTCATTTCTGTCTTTAAACTAAATTTGTTTTAACACTCTTCATGCTCTGAGCGCCAAAAGAGTATCGATCTAATAAAAACTAGATGTATTTAAAGGCTACTTTCCTACACCCCTTAACACTCTCCATTTCCTGAGCGCCAAAAAGTATCGATCTACAAAATATTTATGTATTTAAAGGCTGCTTTCCTATACCCCACCCCAAATGTACACATATCCTCTCTCTCATTTTCTCCTGAATGAGTACTTCTCTGAAGGATGTTGGAAAATGCCATTGGCTCTGCTGTTAATTTCTCTTATATCTCTCTTTTTTGCAGTGTCGTGTCGACTGAACTGTGCGAATGGCGGTTATTGCATCTCGCCAGATCGTTGTATATGCAGAAATGGTTACACGGGCCCAACCTGCTCTACCCGTAAGTAACGTTGAGTCCCCCCCCCCCCACCCCCACCCCCACGCACACACAGGGTGAACTAGACAGGATTTTGAACAGAGGGAGCCCTAAAATAGCTTAAATGACACAAAAATAAAAGTGTTGATTTGGAGAAATCCGTGTGTTATCTCAGGTAGATGTGGTATTCGTGGTTCGTCATCAAATCCTGTTGAAATGTTCATCAAACTTCCATGTTTTCTTGATGTCGCTCTTTTCTGTGGTATTATAGTAGCAGAAATAGTAGTAGTATCATCATCACAATCATCAGTGATGGTATCTCATGTATGACTGAATCATTACTCATTGTGTATCAAGTCCACCCCCCCCCCCGAAAATATGTGTGTGTGGGGGGGGGGCGGGGTGCATGCGCCACCCTGTCCCACCTTCTACGCGCTGGACTACAGTGGTTATTTAATTTAGATGTGGTATTATCAGGGACAGATATCAGGTGGAAAAGGTAAGCATGTTATGCTGTCCAATGCAATTCCAGACAACCTAAAAAACAAATTGCAAAAGACAGCAAGTAATATCAAATTCAAACGACTGTATATCAAATTCGTCTGGCTCTTTACTGCAACTACGTATGGTGTGCAAATATTGGATTGTTAGTTCTGGCAGGGGCATTCAAATTTGATTAGAATCGACTGAATTGGGCAAGTAAAATTTCCAACATGTATTAAAAGATGATTCAGACACTTCTTCCAACAGTTTTCAATATTTGTGTATTTCATATACAAACAAACCGCACTGATAACATACATTAACTGTGACATTTACACAATCTAAGCAAATTCAATTAAGGTTGTATACAAGTACAATGTTTGTGTTCGAAACCATCAAACGTTGGATAGAATGTTCACTGTATGATTGTTCTGAATGCGCATCTGATGTCCTTCAGGACAACACAAAAGTTGCCATGGCAACCACTTGCAATCTTTAAGAACACTGTCAACCGGCTGTATGCATGTTGTGTAAAGTGTGAACTCTTGTCTGTAGTATCGAACCAACGTGTGTTGTCAATATGTTGAGAACGTAATTATTAACTGGATGATTATAGTTGTCGTGCTCTTTTAGAAGTTCGTGGATGCATCGTAATATGAAGTACGTGCAAAATATCGGGCGTTTTCGCCCAATGTGTTGTAAGATGTGGTCAGATACAATACGTAGCGTATAGCACCTGAGGTACCGGCGAGGGGCACCCATGTATAAATGTTGTAGCCCTTGCATGTACATTGACTTTCATAAAATAACCTACAGCTAGGATTTCAACAAGTTGTCAAAGCGATCCACAACGCGGATTTTACACGAACAAAAACACCCAAAGCAAGGATTTTTTTTTGAGGTAGAGCGCAGATTCATCGCCCCAAAATGCCCCTCCCCTCAATTCCCCCAAATTAGGTATTCTGATATGCTAAACGCAGATTCGCGGGGATCCGCGTTTTGCTTTTAAAAACTACCCTAAATCCACGTTTTTCGTGTACACGCATGGTTACAACATACATGGCTGCCCCTCCCCCCCCCAGCCAAAGTGTTATTGTTGCACACATATGTTACGTCAAACACCAAGAGCATTAAACGCTCGTATGTTACACTATGACTTATTTTTTGACATATTAGTGTGTTGATTATCCATGCCCTTCCTCCTAGCCCTATACTACATAATCTATTGTAGTTTATGTATTTCTTTGTTTGTGTTTTGTTTCCGTAGCTGTTTGTCTACCATCATGTCGTAACGGAGGGACGTGCGTCAGGCCCGGTATGTGTTTATGTCCTCGGGGCTTCCAAGGACCTTACTGTCAACAAGGTACGTTACATGCATCGTATAGCAATGTTTACAGTCTTTAAAAAAAAAATCGGATTTACATTATCCCCCATGGTAATGGTATCTCTGATACGAGCTAAAAATGAAGCCCTGAAAAAATTGCTGTTCAAAACGATTATTATTCGCTTTTAAAAATTGAAAATTATTGAGTGACTATTCCAGTTTTCCCCCTTAGACTGCAGTGTTGCAGAATTTTCGTCCGCTGACAATAAGTCATGTGCCGATTTGTATCTGTACATATTTTACGAGTAATATCATGACTATTTGCTCAATGTTACTCAATAGATGCTCTGCCTTTAATATGGCAGTAGTAAACTTGAGTGATGACTCTGTGTTGGCAAAATGTCACACGACTAATTGGTCATGAGGTGGGCACAGCAGAAATGTGGTTTTCTGACAAGAACCACTCCTGTCTCTCATCACAACCCATTAAAGATGTATTCGCACGTGACGTCATGATTTGGGGAAAAACAACGCCCATTATAATCTCCTTGGAGAATGTTGAGATGTAAGCTGAATATGGAGCAGTTTCGCAGAGAACCCGAGTTGTCGACAGGTGCGACACGTATTCCGTGAACCACATTGTAAACACCGTGTTTAGCGAAGAAACGCTTTTCTACAGTGCAGTTTAAATCTGTACTGAGGCGTGTATTTGTATGTGCGTGTATGAAGAAGAATGAGAAACACCACTTAGCATTTCTCGCAAAGTTCCCACACAGTGTAGGCAGTGAGTGGATTTTACATCATTTCGAATTAATCTCATCTAACGTGACTGTCTTCAAACTATTATGCCGAAATTTAATGTCTACCATTCATAGAAACAGTACAGTATTTCATAATCATAGCAGTTTCTTACACTGAACAATACAAAAAGTACGCTGACTTAGGCAACAGTGATAGGAAAAAAATGGGATCAGTGCACAATTCCTCATAACAAAGACAACTTGTCGCAACAAATACCATTACGCTTAGTCACTGGAATAAAGACTTGTACTTGTTTATAAAATCATTTTAAGTCAAATTATTTCAGAACTGCTAGTTTCCGTTCAGAAATGCAAAAAAAATAAAGACTGTACATAAGAATTGTTGTTGGTGGTGGTGATTTTAAAGATAGATTTCAGGATTTGCAAGTCCATCACTTCCCTTTATTATGATTACCAAACGGTAGTAAAGTACTAAAAATGGTGTGTTGAAAGTTTGAGATCGATACGTCACGAACTTTTTTTATGAGAAAAACTAATAACGATATGCTACCAGAAAATTGTTCTTTCCGTGAGTTTGTATTTTGCTCAAATTGCGGGAAACGGTTATATGCACGTTCGCATAGCGCAGTGGTCAAGCGGTGAACTCTGCGTGACCTCCGCCGATCAGACAATTTTGGAACTTACGAAACGTGATCGTCACTGTGCAAATTTTGAAATATAACCGTCCAGATTTTCAACAAAACTACGTATTCTACCCAAAGGTTCTATGACAGGTGTTTATTTAAACTAATCTTCACATTGTGAACAATTTGAGCTGATTTCTTTCATCTTGCCGTTTTCTGGCGTTCAAATCCCGAACTCTGTCTTTAATGGCGCATGTCAATGGATGTCCGCTTATTCACGCCGATATTTGCTTTCTCTTTAGTTATTTGTGAGAGGTCCGGAATTGCAAAGATATTGAACTTCCAAATGTTTTAGTTTATTTCTCTCCTTTGACGGATTAGTATAGAAGAAAAACGGATCTTACAAGTTGAGAAGAATTATAGTGTCATAATAATGAGCACATTTGTACAACGATTGAGTTTATACCATTGCGACCACCACCCACCAATCGCTTATAATTACATTTGATAACAAACGCAATGTTTTCTAGGCCAGCGTGAAATGATGTACATAAAGCGCAATGTCTACAAAACTAAAAAAAAAAAAAACACCAATAATCTTTATAACTATCTCTGGGAAAGTGACATGTTGACAAATTGTGATGTTTGAATCAAAATCCCGTGAGAAATTGGCAAAAGGATGCAATAATAATAGCAAATTGATTGAAAATGAAATGTATATGCTTGAGTGGATGTTTCCCGTTTAGTTACTATGATGTTTTATTTCTGTCATAACTGACGTCAAATCACGTTGCTGTCTCTAGATTTAATTACGATAGAGATTATATTTATATATTTGTTGTGTTTAGTATGATTGTGTCTCACGAGATATCTTTACGAATCAATAACACTGAATTGAAGGAAAATGACAACTTATTTTTGCTCCGATTGAATGATTTAACAAAGCGACCCTTTTGCCTTTCTCACCGGATGATAAAAATTATACCAGGTAAATCGAAATAATTGTAGGAAAAAACATAAATAGATAAAATTAAAAATCATAAGCAGATTCTGGAAGTAATTGAATTTATGATCTCCCTGTCACGAAACTACTCCACTACCGAGATGGCTATATGCCCAAAGTATTAATATAAGGTTAAACAGGAAACACTTGTTAATGATACATGTTCTATATTGTATACACATGTAAATATTTATATATCTAAGGACAAGATTTTTTTCTTTTTTCAACTCAAGATAAAGTGTGTTTTTCTTTTCGAGTGTCTGTCAAAAATGTTACAGGCGGACATAATGCACGTGGCATGGTTGTTAATTGTTGCCTCTTCACTATTCAGATTCATTCAGATTTGTTTATTTCATCATTATTTCATCATCATTAAAAACATATTTAGAAATATACAATATACAATCAAAACTCTACACGTACAAAACTTAAAACTAGACATAGACGTACAAAAAGTAATGAGAACGAGGAGTTGG
Source organism: Eucidaris tribuloides (assembly GCA_001188425.1). Classification (NCBI taxonomy): domain Eukaryota; kingdom Metazoa; phylum Echinodermata; class Echinoidea; order Cidaroida; family Cidaridae; genus Eucidaris; species Eucidaris tribuloides. The sequence continues at coordinate 26,507 of JZLH01S0594164.1, read as the reverse complement.
CTGAAAGAGCAGTAAAATGCCTTATGAAATGGCAACCCCTAATACATGTATGTATCATATTAAATGTTAAAAGACAAAGACAAACAACAACAACAGTTATGTGACCTGTACATGAATAAATACATCACTGAGAATATTTTTGCAAAAGAATGGCTTTGTGTCTCCTTTTGAATGAATGTAAAGTTGGGCTATCTTTAACAGTAGCAGATAAAGCATTCCATACTTTTGGACCCCTAAAATAAATAGAATTCTTTGATATCATAGTTATTATTTGTGGGTATAAAAATTAGATGAACTTCTTGTGTTGTATGAATGTATTTCATTAGCTAGGCAAAACTTACTAGAAATGTGAGCAGGAATGATATTCCTAAAACACATTTACATGAAAATGGCAATATTGAATTCATTTAAATCAAAAACATTAAGGATACGAAGACGGAAAAATATTGGCTGGGTATGGGCTATAACATAGGTGAGAGTTAGATATAATTCTAATTGCTTTCTTTTGTAACCTGTGAAGTCTTAACATGTAGTAATCTGAAGAATTTGCCCAAACAATGTTACAATATATAAGTATGGCAAGATTATGGCATTATAAATCATAATTAAAATACTCTGTGGAAACATCTTGAGTCTGTACATAACACCAATACTCTTTGAAATCTTGTTGCAGACGACACCAATGTGTTCATGCCATGTCAATTTGTGATCAATCATGACACCCAGAAATTTTACAGAGTATAATACTCTGTAATACTCTACTATAGTAATTGCGTACTTCTTTGAAAATATCAATACACCTGCACGTGGCATTTTCTTGTAAAATGGTTTGATTGGCATCCCGAAGCTGCTTTGTTGGTCTTAATTGCAGGCAAATTAGATTTTTTTTCATATGCAGCGCGTTTTATTACATGTATAGTTGATACTTTTCATGTCGTAAGTCGGGAAAAACTCAAACGTGGAAGAATTGTGGAGACGTCGTTATATATATGCAGTTAGTATGTTTGTTTGCGATTTGGATGTTGACTGCTGATTGTGGGCCGGGTGTCAGAGTAAAAATTCAATCTTCAGCGAAAGGGATTCCCAGCCGATTTACCGCAATTACCAAACCTGTCTGCAACCGCTACAACGGCTGACAGTACATCGATTATATATCTCCAAGCTATACTCGACCTAGTTTTATATGTTCTGTTTCAATCCAGTTAACGCATTTCAATTCGAACGATTCGTTCTGAAGGTACGGGGTTTTTCCACTTCATTTAAAAATATATTATAGCTCCATGTGGCATCATAATTGTGCGCATGATAATTGGATTTCACAGAAAAAAAATTGACAACCATGCCACGTGCATTACGTCCGCCTGTAATATTTTTGACATTCGAAAAGAAAAAGACACTCTATTTCGCGTTGAAAAAAAAGATTATACAGAATTTATAACCATTTTAAATATGTGATACAATATAGAACACTTTAAGCATAACAACAGCTTCCTGTTAGAATCTTATATTAATACTCCGTGGCATATTTGCAATCTTCCTCAACAACGCCCATAAACAGTAGACAATACAGGGATCCAAAACTCACATTTTAATTATTGCCCCCCCTCCTCCGGGGCTTTCCTTATCGCTGTAAACTACTGGGGTTGTCTCACTCCGCAGCCCAAAGTCATGATCTGACGGTATAACTTGGCGTGTTGAAATAAATTGTTTTCGGACGAAGCCAAATTTCGGTGGAGCAAATTTGATCTCTTATGATCTTGAGCCATTCTTTTTTTACTAAAGAGGCCACTTGTTTGTTATCTTCACAGGTGAATTAAACTTCGAATAAATTAAATCGACCCAGAAATAGAGAAATTATTGTTCTAAAAACAACATAAGACAAAACCTTTTTTTTTTTTAGATTGAGGCACATAGAAAATGGTCAGCGTAGTATTATCAGCTACGTTATCACAAGTAAACAATACCCTTTCTGGCCACTTATCCATCTTGTAGGCAATAAACAATAGTCTATAGCACAGGGGATTAGGCGCCTAATGGAATTAACATACTATGTTGACACTTCCAAGATAGGAATCTCCTGAAATCTGGGGTCTTAGAGCTAAGAGGCAAAATTTCGTCGTGTGTGAACTAGCAATTGGATATTTATGATTATTGTAATTCATATTCCACTAGGTCGTCTTGAGGTGACATAGTGGGTAACGGGTTAAGAGGAATACAAATTTCACATAGGTTGACTGGATTATGATGTGAAGAAAATAATTCCTCTGAACTATCGTGATATCTCTCACCCACCCGTGAGGTACAAAACAATCATGTGCACTCGTACAAGTTCAATTGTTCATGGTTCTTTGCTTATCGAGTTGTAATTCAAAGGAACAGCAACGATAAACAATGATAACAGTCGTTGTATTCCTACATAAAATATATCTACAATCGAGTCTGTTAAACACGGGAGGGTGGTTTCTGTTTAGGCTTGAATAATTCGAGGGCATAATATTTCCTTTTCGACTGACAACATGTTTTCCTGTAATGGTGTGAGTGTAGCGTGTGGAAAATCGATTGCTTGTGACAGCGCGGAGTAACACGCAGACCATTCCCGGTTGAGGGGAGAAAACAATCAGGGCCCGCTGTCTCGAAGAACGTTCGTGGTTGTTGTGCGATTGATGAGAGTGCGTGACCTTTCTGTGTGTTTAGCGATACATCATTTTTATGTCATTTGATATAATTCACATACGACTCGTAAATTTATTTTATCTAGTATGCTGTGTGCCTGCAAATCGTGTGTGTTGATTGAAGCCAAGTGTAATTTTGGTCAATCAGACAAGTTTTCATCAATCTGTCACAAAACATTCTATTGTCACCCCAGACATCAGAAAACAACATAAACCCTACTAGAAACTTTGATATTGACGAATTGTGATGTTTAAGTTATCGGGGAATATTGCAGCGGTTTGTACATTACTTATGGGAAATGTCGAGGGTCCGCCCCGACAATTTGCACTTTGAGTAATTTCTCAAAAATGTTATAGTTTCAGAGCGAGTAATTTTCAGAGCATCGATAGATCACATAGGCCTATCTAAAACACATAATAGCAAAGAATTTCACCTTTAACATTTACCGAAACTACAATTTCCTATAGTAATATCTGTTATTCGTACCAAAAATGGCAAATCATGAAACTCGCAAACGTATATAAAAATCATTTATACATTTGCGGAAGATAGTATGTAAATAAATGAAAAGAGAAGACAAATTCACACTCAGATTACACTTCAAAAATACAGACATACGTTTAACTTGCAAAAGAATTCCAGTTTTAAGTCATAAAATGCCAACTATTGATAATGTCATACACAAAAAAATGCATTAACTTGACGCTAAGATACCAACATAATTATTTAGTGAACAGAATGACGTACGCTGTGACTTGTTACTTGACTTTAAATCGCGCTCTCTGTGGCAGGATACGAAGACGAAGAGAATGAGGAGGAGAAGGAAGAGAACAAAAAGTAGAAAAAAAATAAGAAGAGAAGGAAAGGAGGAGAAAGGAGAAGAACAAGAACAAGAAGAAGGAAGAAGAAGAAGAAGAAGAAGAGGAGGAGGAGGAAAAGAAGAAGAAGAAGAAGAAGAAGCAGAAGGAGTAGAAGAAGTAGAGGAAGAAGAAGAAGAAGAAGAGGAGAGAGAGAGAAGAGAAGAGAGAAGAGAGAGAGAGAGAGAGAGAGAGAGAGAGAGAGAAGAAGAAGAAGAGGAGGAGGAGGAAGAAGAGGAAGAAGAGAAGAAGAAGAAGAAGAAGAAGAAGAAGAAGAAGAAGAAGAAGAAGAAGAAGTAGAAGAAGGAGTAGAAGAAGTAGAGGAAGAAGAAGAAGAAGAAGAAGAGGAGCAGAAGAAGAAGAAGAAGAAGAAGAAGAAGGAGGATGAGGAGGAGGAGGAGAGGAAGAAGAAAAAAGAAGAAAGAATTGCGAAGGTGGACACATTTTATGTACTTTTGCGAAAAACGTAATTCATCCACATGGTGTTCATCCAAATTGACGTAAAAAAATCACTAATTCATGACATAAAGAAATCAATATTTTTGTGTCTCCAAATATTACGAAGACGTCGTTTTCAATAAAATGGACGTTTGTATGACATTTTGTATAAGTCTGTCACCATTATGAACTAGTTTTTACCCACTGCACGTCCAGAGTCTTATTACCGAAGAGTGCAAAACTGGGTTCAAAACATCACGTAGAACATGATGCATTCAGCAAGATAGCAGTCACCTAAAGTAGGTATGCAGTTTGATATTGCGTGAGATGAATGCTAGATTGTTCAAGTCAATACACATACATCCTGACACAAACAAGACAAAATGGTTTTCATCATGTCTTATGATTTATTGCTAGTACGTTTTCATCATTTTGTAATAAATCTAATTATCCTCAAAGAACATTGAATGAAGTTCATTTAAAGAGGTTGTGGATATCTGGATGTATCATGTATGCGCGCGATATATTTTGTTGTTGTTGTTGTTGCTGTTGTGTGTGTGTGTGTGTGTGTGTGTGTGTGTGTGTATGTGTGTGTGTGTGTGTGTGTGTGTGTGTGTGTGTGTGTGTGTGTGTGTGAGTGTGCGCGCGCGCCTCAATCTGACCGTGTGTATCGTGAGCGATTCATTGTAACCACCAGTTAATGAATAAAGTGCCATCGAAATTGTAGCTCTATAGACATTGCATGTATTGTACATTTCGTTTCGATTTTGGCACGTTATTTAAGTTGTTAGAAACGTACGTATAGGTAACTAGGCAATTATACTACATAAACAAGAAAGGATTGTCATGTTCTTCTCCATTGACGCCATTTTAAACCATATTTATTTCCAGCAGGTTGTTGAGAATATTTGAGATACAAAGTACAAATGCAAAATTCGAAACACAAATTGCAAGCAAAGTATGCAATCACAGGATAAAAAAGCATGATTTTTTCGTCGATAATACTAACCCTTTTACTGTCGCAAATTTTATCTTCTTTTTTCAACGTGACTACACATTTAAATTGCCACCGATGGAGTGAAATGATGAGGTTATTACATGTGTATGAATTGTCGTCCTTGGCTTATACACGATTCTCTCCCTGTCAACAACTCCCCCATCAATTATATTTGTTGGCCGAGTGGAATTACGTGATATTAGGAGCAAGTAATAATTTGAAGTGATTCCAGGCAATCGAAAACGAATAGGTGTGCGGACACGTGTAGTGATAAGTTTTCTTTCTTTCATGATTGCGTTCTTGATACGTGCATGATAGCCGTTTCAGACCGGATTCTTTCTAGCTTCAGGAAGATACCTTAAAATGTATTGTTGAAATCTTCAAAATTTGGGATTTAATCAGGCATGGCAGAATTATCTTTCTTATTTTTACGATAACTGAATTTTAAATTCAAGACACTGATGCAGGTCAAAGGCACAATTTAACAATGTTCACGGGTCACAAAATCTATACTACATAAACCTTCATGCTAGACGTGTCTCTGAAAATGTTAAAAATGAAGCCTTGAACAAATGTTGTACTTCACAACGATAATTTAGTGCTTTAAGAGAGTGGAAATCTGTGAGTGCACCAGTTTTATCATGTCCCTTTCCCCCATAGACAGCTGTGTTGACTTTACCAGCATGCACCTGTGGGAAAAGTCATATGTGATGTCCATCCATGCATATCTTGCCAGTGGCGGCGTAACTTTCTCACGTTTTGTATTCTAGGTTGTTTATTTGTCTATTCAAGCACTTATGTGTATATCTCAGATGTAACAGTTGGACATTTTGTTTTTACTTGACGTTCCATAATTTCAAATACATGTAGTGTCTTTGAAATGCGAGTCTTTAAAATTCTGAAATATTCTCAGCTCATTTGTTCGATGAGCTCATTTTGTGTGTGTGTGTGTGTGTGTGTGTGTGTGTGTGTGTGTGTGTGTGTGTGTGTGTGTGTGTGTGTGTGTGTGTGTGTGTGTGTGTGTGTGTGTGTGTGTGTGTGTGTGTGTGTGTGTGTGTGTGTGTGTGTGTGTGTTGGGGGGAGGTGTTGGTGTGCAATGCAATGACTCCATCATTTATAGTAAGAAGTGATCTAAACATCAAATGTATTTGTATATGCTCGTATGTATTATAGTGTTAATATCATTATAACTGGTGTGATTTTCCTCCAGCTATGTGTTCCCTGTCGTGTCAGAACGGAGGGGTATGCGTAAGAAGAAACATGTGCTCGTGTCCACGCGGCTACACTGGAAGAAGATGCGAAAGAGGTAAATGATTCGAGTATTTTCAAGAGAGAGCAGGGGCCTAGTTGTAGACTTAGAAGTAGGTACAATATATGCAGATAGAAGTGTATGTACTTGTAAATTCTAAAAATAGTGGTGGTAGGAATAGTAGTAGTAGTCGTAGTAGTAGTCGTAGTAGTAGTCGTAGTAGTAGTAGTAGTCGTAGTAGTAGTCGTCGTAGTAGTAGTCGTAGTAGTAGTAGTATCAGTAGTCCTAGTTGTAGGAGTAGTAGTATCAGTAGTAGCAGTGGTAGTAGTAGAAGTAGTAGGAGTAGTAGTCGTAGTAGTCGTAGTCGTAGTAGTCGTAGTAGTAGTATCAGTAGTCCTAGTTGTAGAAGTAGTATCAGTAGTAGCAGTGGTAGTAGTAGAAGTAGTAGGAGTAGTAGTAGTAGTCGTAGTCGTAGTAGTCGTAGTAGTCGTAGTAGTAGTGGTGGTGGCGGTAGTAGTACTAGTAGGCCTTGTAGATGTACAAGTAGTAGTAGTAGTAGTAGTAGTAGTAGTAGTAGCAGCAGTAGCAGTGGAGGAGAGAAAACAAGAATAAAAAGGAGCAGAAGGAAAAGATAACGAAAAAAGAAAAAGAAAAGAAGAAGCTGATGAAGAAGGGGAGGAAGAGGAGAAAAGGGAGGAGGGGGAGGAGGAGAAGAAGAAGAAGAAGCAGCAAAAGAAGAAAGACGCAGAAGTAATAAATTATCTGATTTGCTAAGGTCGTTCCTTCTAATGTTAGTGGCAGTAGAAGAGAATGCTGATACAGATACTTGTAAAAACTGTGCAGGGTTATGTGTATAGTGCAGTACAATGTATCCACTTGTTGTTAAGTTCCTAATGTGTGATTTACTGACGTATTTTTTCCTTGCAGCTCTCTGCGAACCGAGATGTCAGAACGGAGGCAAGTGTGTGGCACCAGGCCGGTGTTCCTGTCCCTCGGGGTACAGAGGCAAGAAGTGTCACCGAGGTTTGTCACTTCGATTCATCTTCCCCCTCCATGTTGTTGCCCAGGGAGGAGAGATTGAAATCAGTCAGAGAGTGTTGCCACTTCAGAAAAATGGCTGATACATGTACACTGCAGTAGTGTTACTGAGATTGAGTGTGTCTGTCTGTTTGTGTGTCTGTGTGTCTCTATGTCGTGTCTGTGTGTGTATGTGTGTGTTTGTGTATGCGCACATGTGTGTGTTTGTGCATACCATACAGAAGGAGGCCCATGACCCCCGTTGATTGACAACTGTGATAAAAAGAAAAGGCGGAAGTTCGATCAACAGTTCAACAGGATTTTGCCACAAACCACGAATATCACATCTTTCGAAGATAAGACATGGACTTTTCCAAATTAACACTTTTATTCTTGTGTCACTATAGCAAATGTTATTTTATTTTGGCCCACTCTGTTCAAAATCCTGTCTACTTTGCCGTGTGTGTGTGTCTGTGTGTGTGTGTGTGTGTGTGTGTGTGTGTGTGTGTGTGTGTGTGTGTGTGTGTGTGTGTGTGTGTGTGTGTGTGTGTGTGTGTGTGTGTGTGTGTGTGTGTGTGTGTGTGTGTGTGTGTAGATGTCTGAGTGTATTTAAATATAATGTTTGTTATGTCACCAACGTAGCGC
>JZLH01S0594109.1:15054-29522 GCA_001188425.1 Eucidaris tribuloides | reverse complement strand
TTTAAATTTTCGTGTGTGCCAAGTTTTCCAGACTAAGCTTTTATCACATGCTATTTTTCTTTGGTCTTTCTTTGGTTTTTGTTGGTCTTATTAGAAGCAAAATAAAACTGGGATTTTTAGATAATGAACACTTTATGTTTTCCCACTTAATTAATGAAAAGTTTCCCCTAGATTTCATAGTCTAAACTTCATACATTTATTTCACTTTAATAGTTTTTATTGCATTGCCAATGCCATTGGATCTTGTGAATTTGGCTCTAAACCAACTAATAATTTAATGAAAGGTAGTCTTTGAGTACAAAATTAACAATATTTGAAGACTGAACTAAAATTTAGATGTATAATATCAAAATTTTCAATTGGGTCTGAGATGGAAGATAGGTATCATAATTTGTGCGGTATGTGCGTGGAGCCGAAGTATTTACAGGTGTATTTTCATTGTAGTCTCACATATTTGGTGAAGCATACATTCTGTAAATATTAATGATCTTTAATAACAATACAATCCACGCTTGACACATGCGCACTTTGCCATCTTGTCGGTGAACCGTGGCAGAGAACAATGGTTAGAGCTGCTTCTCCGCAGACCCAGCGTTTAGAGCTCATCTTAGAGCTAATGATCCCAACTTGTGTTTCGAGATTTGTAACCAGACCTAAATATGGCCGCTAGGCACAATGATCCCTGTTGCCGTAGTAATTGTAGTTGGTCCCGTTTCGTGAATCTGCCCCCTGAATTCATGCGATATCTGTTAACTCCTCGTAAATAATTTGTCTTTACAAAGTTTGTGACCCAGTTAGAGCGCAGTGACATGATTGGGAGAAACAAAAAAATGCCTCTCGAACCAAACTGGTTGAAAGATATACTAATGGATACACCAGTGCATCTCCTGGCTGGAAGGATTTACAGTCAAACCTGTCTCAGCGGCCACCACTCTAAAGAAGCCACCTGTCTATAAAGGGAACATTAGTCATTTTCCTTGGGTGGCCACTAAAGGCAGGTTTTACTGTATCTTCAATTTTTTTGCTTAAAGGCATTGTATAACAATGTTTCCAGTTTAACAAATCTGAGCTACATGATTCCCCATGCTGCTAGTGTCTTTGATACAGTCTAAAAATGAAGCCCTGAAAAAATTGCAGTGTAAAACAATCATTAAGTGCTTTAAAAAGTGAAAATTATTGAGAGACCATTCCAGCTTTTCTCCATAGACTGATGCTGTGTTGCAGAATTTCCTATCGGCTGATATAAAATTAATGTGCCAATTTTTATCTGCACATATTGTACTAGTGACAGCATAACTGTCCAAACTTTTGTGTTCTAGGGTGTTTATTTGTCCGTTCAAACACGGTCAGATACGTCAGATAGCAAAGTTCGACAATTTTTTAAATGGGTCTTCCACAGTGTTATATAGTGTATTTAAGCCGAATCATGCATGAACATAATAGAATTTTGTTTCTCTTGCGGCACTATATAAATAGATCCCATAGAAACTACACAACAGATTTGTCTGTCACTAAGCATACTGATGGAAAGTCAACTTTTGACTTCAAAATTTTCACAGTAGAATCCTTGCATAATTCACTTGATTCTAGAGTAGTTTCAGCCCAAGTTGAGGATTACCCCCAATCATGTCATTCACCTGTAAGCTGGCACCATCCACCAGGACAGATTAAAATGATGATAACCTTTTTTCTCATCCATCTTTCGGGGCTGAATTCACCCATGATGAGGAAACTGTGAACTGATTTATCTGTCTACATGAAAGTTTCATGTGAATTATTGTTTTAGTCACATTGCTAGAGCATACATTGTGTTAGTCCAAACTTCGGGTTGTCATAATCTGTTAGAAATTTGAGCAGAAATGTAACATGATAAAGATTGCCGAGTGTTCTTGAGAAATGAAAAGGGCACAGTCTTTCCAGTTTCCACTATAAGAGTCTTTGCGTTAGATTATAAATACAGTACATGGAGATAGATTCTTTCCAATCTAAATCATTTTTACTGAAAAAAACCCCCAGAAAATTGTTACACGTGATTAAACAGAAGGTATTTAGTGATACATGTATCAAATTTCTATATGTGTAGCATTCATGATAGGTGTGTCCCGTTCCCTTCTTTAAAGATTGTGTCATTGTTTTGCACGTCAAAAAACATCTAAAAGGAGATGAAATCAGCTGAAATCATATCCAATGTGAAGATAAATATAAATAAACACCTCTCATAGAGACTTGGGGTAAAATATTGAGTTTTGGTGAAAATCTGGACGGTTAAACTTCATACTTTTTCAAATTACTCGGAAGCATTTTCAAAAAATCTGCGACGTCAAACGTGCACGTGCCGTTCCAAAATTGTCCGATCAGCCGTTAGCTAAATGTCGTGCGGAGGTTAACTGTTTGACCAATCAGTGCGCTGCGCTGGACGTTACACAATAACCGCGATTCGCAGTTTGAGCAAAATTGAAACTCATGGAAAGAACAACATTCTGGTAACATGTCGTTATTAGTTTTTCTCCTAAAACACGAAATTCATGACGTATGAATCTCAAACTTTCAACACACCATTTGTAAGTACTAAACTACCGTTTGGTATTGATAATGAAGGGAAGTAATGGACTTGCACATCCCTGACACAATCTTTAAAGGGTAGTGACATGATTGGGAACACTTGAAAATGCCTCGAGAACCAAATGAGTTGAAATATATACCAACTATACACTAGCAGGAGCGGATCTCCCACCTGGGAGGATTTGTCTGTAATTTGTTTACTTAAGGAGAATCAAGCATAAACAAAGGAGTATCTTAATTTTTTCTGGGGACGATAAAAATGAGCCCCATAGAGAGCCACACAGCAGTTTTCCGTACTATGAGTAATATTGACATTGTTTATTTAAAATGAGTCAACGTTTGACTACAAGATTTTCACAGGAGAATCCTTGCATAGTTTACTTGATTCTAGAGTAGTTTCAGCCCAAGTTGAGGACTACTCCCAATCATGTCATTTACCTTTAATATTGGACACTAAAAAATCTATCAACAAAAAAAACAGCAATTTTGACCAAAAATGGCAGAAAATTAGCATTTGACATATCAAGAAATATTTGTATAAAAGAGAAGAACTTCTGTTTTTATAGAACAATTTATTTTTCAGACATTTTTGTGAGACATCATAATGGTCCTTGATTATCAATCCATATTTGTAATTAATTTTCATAGGCATCTGACCATCCAGTGAGAGTGGCCCTTATGCCCCTCCTTTCCCACCCCACCCCCAAATGAAACTCTTACACATTATGACCATGTCTTTTCTATATGTACAGGTAGTTCTGTTTCTAATGTATTAATCATGATACTTTTTGAACTTGGCAGGTACCAAGTCGTGAAGTAGATAAAAGTGAGAACAAATTCTGGACGTCATGGAATAAAGAAACAAAACAGGTATGTACTGTACGAGAATATACCGCTATAAGTTGATGATCTGTCTATTTTTACACCAGTGTTTTTGTCTTTTCAGTTGTTTGGCTGTATGTGATAGGTCATGTGATATAATAACCAATTTTGTAATGGTTGATAATTTATAGTTGATTGACTGACCATTTGATTAACTAATTGAATGATTAATTATTTATTGATATTGATTGATATTGAATGATTAAAGTACTCGTTGATTATTAAACTGGTTGATTACATACTGAAATTAGACTGATCTGATTTATTAATCATTAGATGATGATATTAATTGGACTGATTTGATCAAGTGATAGATTGCATAATGGATATTGATGTTAATTTTATTGATCCATCAATTGATTATTTAATTGATTGATTAATTGGATTAATTGATTAATCTATATGTCTGTTGGATTTATTGATTATATAGATTAATTGGACTTGGGGGGGGGGTTCGGAATTCCGTCCAATTTGATTGTGGAAAAGGCCTCATAAAATTATCTCAGTAATGTTTACATATGGTATCAATCGCACATGACCTGCAATCAATCTGACCTGTAGTAATCCATAACCGTACCCAGAATGTCCCCCAGAGGCCCATGCTGCCTGATTTACCATTTCTGGATATCATCTAGGATGGATGATTGGGATTTTTTTCCCTCAAACACCACCACTTTTTCCTTTATCTGCATTGGTGGCTGCTATTTTGACTTCTGGCCATAGCTGTTCCAGTCTGTGCCTTTTCAGCCTTTAGTTAGATCAGCTGGTCCAGGGCAAAAAGGTCACATTTCAGTGATCTCCATAATTGTAATGGGCATTATTCCCATTGTTAACTAGTTGCTTGATTGATTGAAAGAAAGGGATTAGGAATAACTATGAATATCTGCTGAAGGAACATCATATGGTGACAAAATCTTGACCGTTACTAATTTTTGTTTTCCATTTTTTATCTCCACAGTTCTTTCTTCAATTTCACTTCAAGATGGAGCCCAAGCCAGCTGCCCCTCCCCCACAACCTCCCAGTGCCCTGAAAGGTGCCCCCCACGTCGGAGAGAACAAACCTGCAGCACCCCCGGGGCTACCCCCTCCCCCTGGCCTGCCAAGTTTCCCACCCCGCCCTCCCCCTCCTCCAAGTGGACTCAACATGCCCCTACCCCCACCTCCCCCCTTCCCCATGCCCCCTATGTCCATGGGAAATGCCCCTCCCCGCCCCATTCCCCCGATACCACCCCCAGGATCCATGCCGCTACCCCCACCGCCAATACCCCCACCCATCGGGAGTGGAGCCGGGGGTACCATGCCACGGCTCCCCCTTCCCCCTCCTCCACCTCCCAACATGCCCAACCTCCCGAACATGCCCCCGATACCTCCTCCTATGGGAGGCCCTCCTCTCCCCATCCCCCCTCCCCCTCGGCCGCCGGTTAGCGGCGCCCCTGGCAACATGCCAAACTTCTTACCCCCTCCCCCACCCCGGTACCCGTCCCGCCCCCACCAGCACCGGGGTGAACCAGCAGCCCTTGGGCGGTACCTCGCAAGGACCCGATACGTCTTCAACCTGATCGATCGAGGACACAACGCTGTAATGATATTTGTACAAAGACCCACTATCTTATTTCAGTGTACTACAATCGGTGTTGTACCCAAGACTACAGGATCCAAGACCGGGGCCGACCCAAAACCCAACCTCTCCATAGGGTTTGTACAGGGAACCCGGACTGAGACCGAGGCCGACCCAAAACCCAACCTCTCCATTCGGTTTGTACAGGTGACTTGGACCGAGACCACCAGAAATTGGACTTTAGGGCGGCCTCGGACACAACACTTGACTACAGTGCAGTAGATTCTTGTATGTCTTTAAAGGTAGGGGATCTCTTTTGCATGCCTAAAAATAACATTGTGTAATACAATGTCATTCAGAAGAAAATGCCATCTGGGAACCTTTAGCAAAATATAGGAGCTAGAAACTCAGTTTTAGTGGAACTATAGTGACCGTTAGACTCAGATTTGATTTTTTTTCTCGCGAGAAAAAAAATCCTACCATAGAACGTACACTAAACGGCTATTGTTTTTCTTTTGCATTTTCCAAATTCTAGGCAATCAATGACCCCCAGATTTCACAGACATGTCCTTCATCAATAGCCTGAGGGCATGGATTATCTTTTCCTGGTCTGTGGGGATGTTTGCAAATGAGATCCACTGCCTTTAATACTATGAGGTTTGTTATATCAAAGCTGCAAAACAACTTTAACCCTAACTAGGCCGAAAAACCAATAAAAAACAAAAAGGTAGAAGAAATAAAGAAATACACAAGAAATTGCAGAAACAATAAAATACATATCAAATTGATTCTATTATCGCAATTTTTTCAAGTGTATTTGCTAAGAGCACTTCAATGAGTCTCTACACAACAAATTAGTATATTTGGAGCTTTATTTGGTGATTTGGAGGAAAAATTTTGATTTCATGCATAAACTAGCATAAATAATTAAAAACAATTTTTAAGAAAAAAATAACTATACAATTTTGTGGATTAGGTCGCGGGCTATATGCATGCATCGCGCGGTTGACGGGCGAGATCCCAAAGCAGCTCCCCACCCCCCCGGCCATATGATCTCCCAAAATAGCCCGGCCTAGTTATGGTTAAAACTAAGAAAATTTGAACTATGGAAATAGAAATTTGTTATTCTTATTTTTATTTTTGTAACAAATGTCTACTGTTTCAGTACCATTATTTAATTTCTGATAAATTGTATTTACTTATTTATATATTGATTTATTCTTGTTTTATTTTTATTACTGGTATATTTGGCTGTGTTTTGGGGGGTGTATGGGTACATGAACATCGGTTACATTTGTGTAATTGTGATGAATGTCTGCAAATACATGCAGTTGGATGAATTTAATATTTTGTATAATAGATTCAAGAATGATGACAGTTGTTTTATGTCACCGTCAATCGCTGCTTACTTCTAAGTTTATCTGGCAGACATAAAGTGTTCATCCGTCATCTAGTGTCAAATATTTGTTAATCCTCCCTGTTTCTACCATGTGGCAGTTTGTCTTTAATTCACACGACTTCTGTTGTTCTCTTGTGTCAAGTTTTCTACAGATCTACACAGATTTTAACATTTTCTCTGAAATTAATCACATAACCTACTCAAATTCGTAGCAGACAATGTTATGTACCAAAATCCACTCTGTTTTCCATATGTATGGACATTATTCAAGGCTAGTTTTTGCAGATGTCATTTTATGGTGTCATTCAAATGAATAGAAAGATGTAAACTTGTAGGTTTTGTTTTTTATGTTGGTCCCTTCTCGCTTTTAGTATAATATCTAATGACACTAGAATATGGAAAATGTATTACATGTATTATTAACAATAAAACAGAAAACACGAACACAGTATGTATTGTAAAGCTACACAACATATTTTCTTGACGGTTATTTGTGATAGCACTGTACTTGGCAAGAAAATATTTGATTGCAAAACTATCACAGCATGAACATTGGACTGGGGTAAACCCTGTAGACCGAGGGCCCAATATACTAATTTCCATTAACAGTAAGGGTCTGATAGGCCGACCGTTGTAAAGACTGATTTACAAAACAGGTCCAAGAGAACAATCAGTGGTAAGGATCACAAAACAGTGATGCCAGTTTTCAGGCAAAAGCCTGAATTCAGGCCCTGACAATTGTTCAGGCCCCTTTTCAGACTTTTGTGTGTACAAACTGTCTTAATTGTAGGTAAATTTCAAGCCTTGTCATAAATTATTAATGGCATCCCCGCATACATTAGAACGCAGGTCTAATAGACTGATTATGGAAAAGAATCAGAAAGAATGATTGTCTGTTGACCCTTTTAGTTAATCTTCTTCTTCTTTCGTATGAGGTTGTAGCATCAGGTAATTTCTTGGAGCTGGGTGAGCCAGTTGACCTGCGCATCCTTTGGGCTAGACAAGTCAGTCAATCCGTCGGGGTCGGAGAACAGGGCAGTTGTAGTTGTCTACCCCACAGATACATGCCGGTGATGGTCGAAGTCCCCAGCGGTACATATTGGCATTAAATCTCCCAACCCCAGTTCGCAGCCGATTGAGTGTCACCCAATTCCTCCTAGGTAGCTCAGAACCAGCTGGAGCTTTGATGCCAGCTTTTAGTTAATCAGGCTATTGGACACTTATATAATATTGGATGCACTTGAGTGGTCTATCGTAGATATTGCATTCAGAAAGCATACATATTGCACGAGTCGAAGACGAGTGCAATATTTATGCTGATGAATGCAATATCTACGATAGACCACAAAAGAAATCCAATATCATTATTATTTTACATACAAATTTGAGGAAATATGTCCAGAATAAATTGTTATTTTTACAATTTTATCGATAATTCCAGGTAAAGCTAGCTCGGTATAGCATTTCAAACTCACGCACTTCATCGCTCTTTTTACGTGAACTTATCTCGCACTTCATCGCGTATTTCATCGCCCACTTCATCGTGTAACAGTAATGCGCACTGTTGTTTACGCGCTCGCGCTAACGCAGAGTGAGATATTGGCCTCGCAGAGTTGAATATTGTAACAATAATGCACTCATTTTCCCCATTGATACGTATAACGTTAAATACATAGGACAGCTAATATGCTAACAATATTGCATGCCAGCAAGCAAACCTCTGGAAGGATGATTAATACAAGGTTTTATTGTATCGAAAAAGTGGCTTGTATGTGTAATGATTTTTGATAATCAGTCTATCGGACCCACTCCATGATCGGTATATCCTACCCTGGGTCTATAGGACCCTACTTGTTAATCGGTCTATCTGACCCTTTTCAATAATTGGTTTATCGGGACCCTTGGTCTATTGTACTGTAACCCACTGAACTGTGTATTTGATTTTAAAATCATTTAAATCCAAATAGATGACTGCTTGAAATTCTGCATCCCTGTTACATTCCGTCTATTAATTAGTAGAAATCAATTCTTGCTATTGACAATATATGGCATTCGGCAATAGAGTGCGCTATTGTCAGTGTGTGCATGCATAGTTTTCACAGTGGTTTGACTTGTGTGACCAACCTATTTCCAGCTTCCATAGATAATACACAGGGACGGACGTCTGCCAAATTCATGATTTTACTAAATAAGGTCAGAGTGTTACAAATTTGCGCTATGATTTCATGTGACCTTTTACAGGTTGCATGAAAATTTGTTGGGTAAATGCCATAAATTTTAAACCCATCATTTATGTGGGCTTTTCAATTCTCAACTTGTGTTACTGTATACAGGCGACTCCTGTTATAACGAAGTCCTCGGGACTGGTAGTTTTCTTTCGTTGTATTGAAATTTTGTTATAACCAAACAATGAAAGTATATAAAGATATGATATATCAATTATAGGACCTGAACTACTTCTTCGTTGTAACAGGAGTTTTGTTAGCTCATCCGACCCGAAGGGCCTGATGAGCTTATGTCATGGCGTGGCGTCCGGCGTCCGTCCGTCCGTCCACAGTTTTGAAAATGCTTCTTCTTTGTCATTTCTCAACCGATTTTGATTCTGATTGCTTTGTTTGGTAGGGCTGAGTTATGCACATTAAACTTTTACACAAAATTTTGAAATTATACTCCATTAATTAATTATGGTAATTTATGCAAATTTATCCAAAATAACAAAAATTGCTTCTTTTCCCACATTTCTTGACCGATTTTCATTCTGTTTGTTTGATCTGATAGGGCTAGGTGGGGGCTTCAAGACTTCTACACAAAATTTCGAAATTCAATTCAATTATGCTAATTTATGCAAATTCAAAATCACAAATAAAATCACAAAAATGTTTTCAAAATTCCGGGACATCAAATTTTAATTTTTTGACCAATATAAAATTGTGCCACATGAAATTTCGGATATATGATGTTGCGAGATGCCGGATGAGCGCTACGTCATTGACGTTTTCTAGTTATAACTGTCTGTTATATTGGGAGTGCACTGTATAAAACTGGAAGTTTGTGGGGGCTCAAATTCTCTTGGACAGCACGCCCTCTACTGCTGAATGCTGGTGAATGACAGATTGTCGATAGTGAGAATTGCATGTGTATATTTTACGATCTTAGCTGCTGATGAAAGAAGAAAATCATTGCTTTGTCAATCGGACGTGTCAAAATATGAAATGTGTAAATATGTATGTGGTAGCTGCTATAAAGCAAGCAGCAGCATTTGTAAACTTGTAAGAAGTGAAATAAAAGGCATTCAAGTTTTACAGTACGGAGGCTGTGAGCATATAGTTTATTGGTCTATTGTGGCATTGTGTTTTATACATGTATTTGATAGACATGTATGCACTTGGTAATATGTGTAGTACAAGCTAGTGTGACAAAAGGGCAGTGACATGATTGGGAGAATTAAAAAAATGCCTCGAACCAAACTGGTTGAAAGATATAACAATTGATACACCAGCTGGAGTGTATCTCCTGGCTGGAAGGTTTCATCTTGAATTTTACTTTAGCCAAATCAAGCGTGAACATACTAGCATTTTGTTTCTCTTGAGCCCCGATAGAGTAAGATCCCATAAACAGCTACACATTCAACAGATTTGTCTGTCACAAGGCATACTGATGGAAGTTATTTTAGAACTAGTCGACTTTTGACTACAAAATTTTCACAGTAGAATCCTTGCACATATTACTTGATTCTAAAATAGTTTCACCCCAAGTTGAGGACCTCCCCCAATCATGTCATTCACCTTTAATCTGTAAAAGACAAAGAAATAATGTTGTGTGTTGTGAACACAGTATCCCCCACCCCCCCCCCCCCCAAAAAAAAAAAAACCCACCTACCAAATAAATGTGTTGTTACATAGATTTTGCACCAAAGTTCGTTTGAGGAGGAGGAGGAGGATGTTGTACAGGGTGATGACGACGACGATGGTGATGGTGATGATGATGATAGGTAATACATGTACAAAATAAACAACAAAACCAGGAATTAAAGGAAAATTTTCATTTTGAAAAGAGTTTGCCCCCATGCCAAGGCTGAAACTCTGGGTCACTACTGCAAGCACAGCACACAAACACAAATACATGTGGTCATTAGTGTCACAGCCAAGATTGAAGCACCATAAATCTCAACACCACCCAACACAACATGAAAGACTGCTCTCTTTGGTATTGGTTTCTTACAACGTTTAATTAGCTGCCAATTAAATAATCACAACTTTGATAACAACTGCAAGTGATTAATGCACAGTCCCAAAACATCAACAATATTGTCCATTTTTGTTTACTTTAAAAGGTTAGGGACATGATTGGGAACACCTGAAAATGCCTCGAGAACCAAATTGAAATATATACCAACTATACACCAGCTGGAGTAAATCTCCCAGCTAGAAGGATTTGTCTCAAATTTGTTTACTTAAGGAGAATCAAGCATGAACATTAATTCTATCGGGGCACAATAAAAATAGGCCCCATATAGAGCCACACAACAGCTCTTTCCTGCCACCAGGGATATTGACATTAGGAGAATCCTTGCACAGTTTACTTGATTCTAGAGTAGTTTCAGCCCAAGTTGAGGACTACCCCAATCATGTCATTTACCTTAATTTTACAATTTCAGCCACGGTTTATAAATTGATATCAATTGTTTCGGGGTTTTTTTTTTTAATATTGATTTACTTCAAATTGATTCATTGATATTAAATTGTGACATAAATCATCCCTTCCAGATAAAAAAAAAAAAATTGCCAATCCTGATTTCAGCATGTATGCAATATTTTTTACCCTTGTTGATCCAATAATACTCTAATTGTGTGCTTTCCAGAATTGTGATGTACCTAGCAGAGGGACGTAAGCACCATAGAGTCTACACAGCACTAATGTCCTCCTGCCGGACACAAGATATGACAAACCTGGGCAGAAAAGCAGATATGTTACAGTTTTTATAAAGAACAAAAAGGGCCAAAATGTCAGCCACAAAGTAAACATTTTAAAACTTAACAGAACAAAACTGATGAATGTCATACAAATAGTGAATGGTCACGAGGGCAATGGTACAAGATTTAGCATGAGGTGAAATATTGAGACGCTCTCTATTCAACGAGGCGAAGCCGAGTTGAATAGAGCGTCTCAATATTTCACCGAATCTTGTTCCATTGCACGTATAAAGATCATTCACTATTTGTTTTACACAACACCTCAGACGTTTATGGGCCTGATTCAAGGTCTGAATGTTATAAAAACTTGATTTTACTCAGCAAGGGTTACCTTAAAAAGAAGCATAACAGTATGTTTATTGCTGGCATTGAGCGTGCGAACAATGACTGCGCCTTCTTTAGATTTTTGTATGCGCGCGCGTATTATTGTGCTCCTACAAATTAAACGCGCGCGTCGAATCTTAATACATCGATACGCGCGCGTGCTTGACACAATTGTGCAAATCATTGTTGAGTGACGAGAGTGCAATGTAATGGCAGCCAGTTTGCTATGGGAATTTGTATATGGTTGATGACATCAGCAGAGTGCAATGTACCAAAACTGCTTTAACGAAACTGCACTCGCGGGTATTGGTTCTTACAACGTTTAATTAGCTGCCATTAAATAATCACAACTTCTGATAACAACTGCAAGTGATTAATGCACATCCCAAAACATCAACAATATGTCATTTTTGTTACTTTAAAAGGTTGAGACATGGATTGGCGAACACCTGAAAATGCCTCGAGAAACAATTGAAATATATACCAACTATACACAGCTGGAGTAAATCTCCCAGCTAGAAGGACTTTGTCTCAATTTGTTTACTTAAGGAGAATCAAGCCATGAACATTAATTCTATCGGGGCACAATAAAAAATAGGCCCCATATAGAGCCACAACAGCTCTTTCCTGCCACCAGGGATATTTGACATTAGGAGAATCCTTGCCACAGTTTACTGATTCAGAGTAGTTTCAGCCCAAGTGAGGACTACCCCAATCATGTCATTTACCTTTAATTTTACAATTTCAGCCACGTGTTTATAAATTGATATCAATGTTTGGGTTTTTTTTTAATATTGATTTACTTCAAATTGATTCATTGATATTAAATTGTGGACATAAATCATCCCTTCCAGATAAAAAAAAAAAAATTGCCAATCCTGATTTCAGCATGTATGCAATATTTTTTACCCTTGTTGATCCAATAATACTCTAATTGTGTGCTTTCCAGAATTTGATGTACCTAGCAGAGGGACGTAAGCACCATAGAGTCTACACAGCACTAATGTCCTCCTGCCGGGACACAAGATATGACAAACCTGCGGCAGAAAAGCAGATATGTTACAGTTTTTATAAAGAACAAAAAGGGCCAAAATGTCAGACCAACAAGTAACATTTTAAAGGTCCTTATGACATAAAAACTATCAAAACTGGGTAAATCACATCTTGTAGAGTATTTTTCATTCTAGAATTCCAATCTGACTTTTAATTCTCGATGCAAGTTTTCAGGTTTCAAAGTTATTCACTAAAATAAAAACACTGTGTCGGGACGCCCACATTTTTGGGCCCGATATTGCAAAACAACAGCTGCTTTATCATGTGGACGTCATCAGGAGGACGCCGCTCTCTGCGAGCGAGGCTTTGACTTGCGTATACATAGTACACGCAATATCAACATTTTAAAAGATCTGTCGGCAGTAAAACAACAACTCGAGGTCATTTTTTAATGCATATTATGGCATAATATGGCTGTCTCTAAAAATCATCTGGGAGTGATTCAGGATCAGAATTTCCATGGACGATCGGATCTTAATTGTTGATGACACAATAAGCCAGCAAGTAAAACAAAATTTTTGCCGCAGGTTTCAGCCAGAGCGCAAGACGAGCGACACCGCCTTGCACGCACGGCCACACAAGCGACGATTAAAATCAGGAAATATGAGATACTATTTGGAACAATTTTGAAGTAATGCATATTTAAGCTAAAGTGTAGATAGTTTAGTAATTTAAAGTATTTATGATAAACATACTGAACATGCCTTTTAATGAAATGTTCTATGTTTTTTACTGTTGTGATTGTATCCTTGCATTGCACGCGGACGTCTGGCGCGCCGCCCCGCAAGCCGATCGCCATGGGTCAAGCAAGTCCCGTAGCTCCCCGGCCGGCGTTCCCCGGCCGATAGGTCAACTTCCTGCCCCTCGGTGATTGACAAGATCGACATTGCACCAAATGTATACACCATTCACCAGAATGGTCGGTAAATCTGACGGCTCGTGAGAATTTTTCTATTGAACAATTCTTGTCATTTTAAAGATTTGAACAGATCTGACCTCAGATAAATATCACAATTATTCGAAACTACTCGAGCCGTCAGATTTACGGACCATTCTGTTTGTGTATATATATTTTGGCGATGTACGCGATCATTGTCCAACACCGATGGCAGGAAGTTGACCCTGATCGGCCGGGAGCTGACGGGACTTGACCCTGATCGATCGCTGCCCGCGCGCCGCCAAGCCAACTACTGCCATGCACTCGCGGCGTGCAATGCAAGGATACAATCACAAAACAGTAAAAAGATATACATTTTCAGTTAAAATGATGTCTCAGTATGTTACAAACATAGCTTCAAATTACGTAAAACTGTCTACACTTAGCTTGCAATATGCATTAGCTTACAAAGTTGTTTCCAAATGTCTCTATGTTCGTGACTTTTATGTACGGCTGGTGTGACCCATGCAGCGGTGATCGCTCGTTTGCGCTTCTGGCTGAAACCTGGCCCGGCAATTCGTTTAGATGCTGGCTTATTTGTCATCACTCGTGGTCAGTCTGGAATCTCTGGTCCTGATCACTCCCGATGATGTTAGGAATGCCTATATGCCTAATATGGATTAAGAATGACCCGAAGTTTGTTGTTTTAGCTCGACAGATCTTTTTAAATGTTGATTGCGGTCTATACGCAAGTCAAGCGTTCAGCTCGCCCCAAGAGTCAGCGGGTCCCCTGATGACGTCGGACGGTCACGTGATACGTCAAGCACGCTCTTCAGCATC
>JZLH01S0594076.1:14494-25136 GCA_001188425.1 Eucidaris tribuloides | reverse complement strand
CTTTTTTAGCAGTTATCGATATTGGTTGATAAAAAAAAATGCTGTAAACCGAGTTAACGTGACTTATCCCAATCTATATATGAGACCTTAGTTCCAAAATGCGCTAAACCAATTTTCCTAATGAAATGAGTCATTGATACAATATATTTGCCGTATAAAAAATGATCTGAATTACACAAGTGGATATAATTATGAAATACTGTAAAGTTTAACTTCCATTTTCCATTCTTTTTCAAAAACCCGGAAGCATACAACACTTACTCCGTCAGGAGAGGGATTGATATAAAAACCGTGTAGCACACATACTTCATCAGCAGTCATGGGTCCATCAAGATGCACCCGTGTATCTAGCTATATTCATGAATAAATAATAATAATAATAAAATAAAAAAATAAAACAATGATGAGGTAAGACTGGCCTACCCCTGTGTGGCGTCTGTAGTGTATTGTCTACCGTAGCTAACGGCCTCACACACACTCTTCTGATACTACGTTTAGTACTTGTGTGGTTCTTAATTTACACTTTCCGGGTAACTTGAATGTGACGGGAGGTGCGCTAATTGACCCCACATTGACCCCTAAACTGTCCTGTCGCGATATCGTGTACACGCTCATAATGAACACATAGTTCTCAACCATACATTTATTTATATCTACCTAATTGAATAACATGATCTAAATATAACCGGTAAACCACAAATGTTTGACAATGTCAGTGCTATATGAACATGACAACGGAAATCATGTACTCCAGCCAAAGAAATAACATTAACAGGAAATCGTAGTTTAGTCCTTTGCCAGCTTTCCAGTACTGTATAGTTCAATTTCGCTATATCGATGCCAAAAAGTAATTATAGTATATTTAAAGTCAGATTTTCAATACTCCTTCATGATTCTTTGGAACACAAACGAACGTAGATCAATATGGTTATAACTACAGTTACGACAATGACGACGACGATGACGATGACGATGACGATGGCGACGGCGACAGCGACAACAAACACGTCCCTAATATTTGAAGAAAATTCGTAATATCGTTGATTTGTATGTGTTTTTTGTGGGGGGGGGTCGACATCGACTTTTTTATTTGTTGTTATTTCTTTAGATCATATCAATTTCTAAGCGATCTTATGCTTTCTTCATGGTCTAGAGTTTTGCAACACAATGGTAAACTGGAACTAAAACCGTCGTTTTTGGCACATTTTTCTTGCCATTGTAACAAATCTACAAGCTTTATATACTATTGACACGAGATTTATGATAATCAAAGTTTTCTCTTTAAGGTTAGATCAAAATATGTGACCGAAGTCAATGTTATGACCAGCGGAATTGAGTCTAAAGACTTCCTTTTTGGTAAAAAGCCCACCTCGTTTTTCGTATGGATATATTTTAAGAAGCCTCTTATAAAGGGCGTTGAAACTCATTCGCTGACATAAAATTATTTTAAACCCTTTCAGTGATATAATTTTATGTTAACAATCAGTGTATACTGATTTTTTTTTTTAAATGGATACATACAAAAAATTATGATGAATTAAGTCAACGCTTCGGCGTAATGGTATGAGTTGTATTATCGTTAAGCGATAATGCAACTCTTATTAGCATCGATCATCGCGGAAGAAACGATTTTTACTTGGTTGACCCTGCATGGAATATAAACCAATAAGTTTATGTTTTATTGTAAAAAAGAAAAAAAAGAGGTGACACTGACTGAACAGTTTGTTTTCATTTATACTAGTCAAAATGGGTACTTTGGAGACAGAAACATTTGGCAATTTAACTATTTCGTGACACAATAAAAGGTTTGCTATATTTTTTTTGTATAAATAAGCCCGCCATCTTCGAGAGGTTTAAATTATGTTTCTATTACAATGAGCATGATGAGTAAACTCATCATTAATAATAATGATAATAAATTGAATTTTTATAGCGCCGTTATCCATTTTGTTTAAATGCTCAAGGCGCTTTATACAAAATAACAGAAAGACAGAAAAAAGCGACATAGCTAAAATAATTTGCACACCACAAAAAAAGAAAAACGTCTGCCTTCATAATGCACAACTAAACAAGTGTGTTTTTAGGTTACCCTGAAAGGACGTCAAAGAGTTGGAGTCCTACACCTCCTGTGGAAGTTAATTCCACATAATTAATGTTTGAATGATGATGCAATGCTTTAAATAGTCTGCCAGTAATTAATTTAAAACTTAGATTTATGAGCCTATGAAACTGATAATTCTTAGCAAAAAAAAGTTATGTATTAGGGTATCAGGTTGATCCCGCCTATTTAAAAATGTACGAAGATATTGTGTTGACTTTAATATTACATCGACATTACTCTCGGCGTTATTTAAAATGTTCGCTGCAAATTTGCGATATATCCCTGGCAATGTGTCACCAAACTCGGAGGAGAAGTATGTTTCCCCCGAGGGATCCCTCTCATTTAGATTTGGCCCCACCCACAGGACCTCATCGCCATGGTGACGGGGATCTACTGACGTCATGAGCCTCAAATTTAATTGATATGAAAATGGAAAAAGCTCACAGGGCCTAACGAATCGCGGCTAAAAACAGCGACAGGAACTGCTAATTTTATCGGCAGAGGATATACCCACTGAGTGTGCAGCAACAACATGACGGCCGTATCCAGGATGTGACGTCATTCAATATGGCCGACTTAATTAGACTTGTTAACAGGCCGCTAATTCCTTGATCGCGTCTGTCACGAGTGTTAAGAGGAGGCCTGTGGTTATACGCGCAGTTGTCTCAGGAGGGAAGACACACGCAAAAACGTGCTGTCAATCGATTGGTGTGTGTAATATTTATGCATATGGGTATGTGTGAATGTGTTTGTCTATGTGTTGTACCTGTGTATAGGGTGCAAGTGTTATAAGTGTTATAAGTATGCGTTTACAGTGATAAGTATGTCGTCATCTGTAGTAGTCATATTTTGTTCTCAACCAATTCACTTTTATCCGTTATGATCTCTTATTTGAAAAGGGTGCAGGGTCCGATCACCGCGATTTGAGTTCTTCAAACTGTTATCCTCAATTTACAATTTTTACAAATTTTACAAGACACATGTTAATTAAAATGAAAATTCTCTGCTTGGGAACTCAAGTCAATGCAAGGTAACAATACAATAGCAAACAGAAGACATATCTAAAGCAACATAGGGCGTTTACGCCATTTAACAGATAGCCGTGCTGCATGAATACGCGGAGTGGGAAGTAGCGCATATTTTGTGCAGGCAAGTTGATATGCGTCCAATGATCAGGAGGTAATGGGCGAGTTGTGGTGTGATACACCTTTACAAAGTGATGGCGCGTATTACCTTACCTTGTCCACATCTGGACCTGATTTGATAGGACGCATTTCGTCGGTTGAGAAGGATCCGAGAAGGACATAAACTATACACTGCAAAAACTGGGGTGTTAAATATAGCACCAAGGGTGTTGCACAATATGAATACCGGAAAAGTGTTGATTTTTCAACACCATTGGTGTTAAAGCCAATGCTCTTGGTGTTCGAAACAATTCGATTGGTGTTGAAATAACATCCATGGTGTTAAAATTTTGCACCATGTCTGGTATTGTACAGCACCATTGGAATACCCCACTTTTTGCAGTGCAAATCCCTGAAAAGGAGAAAGTTGTTAATACCGTACAGACTCTGTGGCATGGGCGCCCTTTTCCTTATCAATGACTTTGCGTTAAACGCCCTTGCCATTGTCAACCAACAACTTTAAAGTTGCCAAATTGGACATTTTATTTTGTGGCGTTAAATTAATTGTAATAACTTAATGGATACGCCCATAACGTGTGCACAAATAAACTGGGCAATAATTGGCCGTTCAGTTGATGAGGAATATTTTCTCGCCCCTTCCTTTTTTTCCCCCCAAACAAAAATGATCCCCGCTAATCGTTACTAAAACAGGGACAGGGTATCACATGATATTTCAGATTAAGGTATATTTACAGGAAGATCGTGGCATTATATTTATGCCAATGTCAATCAAACCAAACCCCCAAAACACACGTAGGACATAGCTCACAACTGACGCAGAAATCATGTCTATTTTTCAACTTCAAACTTCGAATCGTGACGGAGGGTTGTGGCATCATAACTCTAATCCTATAATCATAATTCTATATATTCTCTGACTTGGTTTAAAATGTGGATAATCTATATAAAGATGTATATTTTGTATTACTCCTATCTCTTTTAATCGACTGTCTGTACGCTCACAAACTGGCTAAATCAAAATATGTGACCGAAGTCAATGTTATGACCCACGGAATTGAGTCTAAAGACTTCCTTTTTGGTAAAAACCCCACCTCGTTTTTCGTATGGATATATTTTAAGAAGCCTCTTATAAAGGGCGTTCAAACTCATTCGCTGACATAAGATTATTTTAAACCCTTTCAGTGATATAATTTTATGGTAACAATCAGTGTATACTGATTTTTTTTTTAATGGATACATACAAAAAATTACGATGAATTAAGTCAACGCTTTGCCATAATGGTAGGAGTTGCATTATCGTTAAGCGATAATGCAACTGTTGTTCGCATCGATCATCGCGGAAGACACGATTTTTACTTGGTTGACCCTGCATGGAATATAAACCCATAAGTTTATGTTTTATTGTAAAAAAAAGAGGTGACACTGACTGAACAGTTTCAGTCAGTCAGCAGTGTGTATGCAAATGAGGCATAATGAGGCACCGAACGCAGCACACAAGACTTCTCTGTGCGCTCTGCATACTTAATGAGCTGAGACACTTCTTTTTGAAATTACAATTATTCTTGATCACAGTGGTGTATAAAAAAGAAATTAAAATGACAACATAGCAGATACTCCCAAGTTTATACCTATATGTGTTTTATTTAATTTGATCTCTAATCAGATTATAAAACTTGAGGTCAAAAAGATGATAAAAACATGAATTTTTCTTTTCTGTTTATCAAACTCAAATGAAAGCGAAATTTGGTTGCATCTCCTTCACTTTTACATCATTGTAAAAAAAACAACTATTCAGCTTTCTTTCTATGACATTTGTTTTGCTATTTATGTTTTATACGAGTCAGGATCCAGCAAAATATCAGAAGATGCAAAGTATGACCATGGATTTCTGCAATCCTGGTATGTGATTGGCTGACCCCAAACCAGTGGCGGGTAATTCAAAACAAGACCACCCGCTGTGATGACCTTTATGTGAACCTGTTGCCCAGTGCATGCAGTGAAGGCAAGTTTTGTATTCTCTCTGGCCAATCACAGTTTAGTAGGAAACCACAGCATCCAATGAAATACTTTCTCATATTTTACTGAGTGGCATTTATGTACTCATTTTGCACTTTGCTAGATCCTGACCGGTATAAAACATGAATAACAAAACCAACAACATACAAAGAAAGATGAATTTTTGCTCTTTACAGTGATGTAAAAATTAGTGAGATGAAAGAATATTTAACTAGACTTTTAACTGTTCGAAAATTCATTAAAATTTCAATTTTAACATCAAATTAGAACCTTCATTTACACATTTGAAAACAATATAAATATCAAATTAAAAAATATTGCTGAAAAACTTTAAAATATCTCCTTTACAGTGATGTATCACACTAAACTATTAGAATTGATTTTCTAAGTTTATTTGGAGTTTCAAAATGATATGTCCCAGCTCATTATATATGCACAGCGCGTTCACCTATGAATACGCCCTGCACAAAAGGAAGGGATTTTTGATACACTGCTGACTGACTGGTTTGTTTTTATTTATACTAGTCAAAATGGGTACTTTGGAGACAGAAACATTTGGCAATTTAACTATTTCGTGACACGAAAAAGGTTTGCCATATTTTTGTTTTTTGTTTTTTATAAATAAGCCCGCCATCTTCGAATTAAATTATGTTTCTATTACAATGAGCATGATGAGTAAACTCATCATTAATAATAATAATAATAATAATAATAATAATAATAATAATAATAATAATAATAATAATAATAATAATAATAGTAATAATAATAATAATAATAATAATAATAATAATAATAATAATAATAATAATAATAATAATAATAAAATAATAATAATAATAAATTTTTATAGCGCCGTTATCCATTTTGTTTAAATGCTCAAGGCGCTTTATACAAAATAACAGAAAGACGGAAAAAAGCGACGTAGCAAAAATAATTTGCACACCACAAAAAAGAAAAACGTCTGCTTTCACAACGCACAACTAAACAAATGTGTTTTTAGGTTGCCCTGAAAGGACGTCAAAGAGTTGGAGTCCTTCAGCTCCTGTGGAAGTGAATTCCACAAAATTAATGTTTGACTGATGATGCAATGCTTTAAATAGTCTGCCAGTAATTACATTAAAACTTAGATTTATGAGCCTACGAACTTTCGAAATGAAACTGATAATTCTTCGCAAAAAAGTTATGTATTAGGGTATCAGGTTGATCACGCCTATTAAAAAATGTACGAAGATATTGTGTTGACTTTAATATTACATCGACATTACTCTCGGCGTTATTTAAAATGTTCGCTGCAAATTTGCGATATATCCCTGGCAATGTGTCACCAAACTCGGAGGAGAAGTATGTTTCCCCCGAGGGATCCCTCTCGTTTAGATTTGACCCCACCCACAGGACCTCATCGCCATGGTGACGGGGATCTACTGACGTCATGAGCCTCAAATTTAATTGATATGAAAATGGAAAAAGCTCACAGGGCCTAACGAATCGCGGCTAAAAACAGCGACAGGAACTGCTAATTTTATCGGCAGAGGATATACCCACTGAGTGTGCAGCAACAACATGACGGCCGTATCCAGGATGTGACGTCATTCAATATGGCCGACTTAATTAGACTTGTTAACAGGCCGCTAATTCCTTGATCGCGTCTGTCACGAGTGTTAAGAGGAGGCCTGTGGTTATACCTACGCGCAGTTGTCTCAGTAGGGAAGACACACGCAAAAACGTGCTGTCAATCGATTGGTGTGTGTAATATTTATGCATATGGGTATGTGTGAATGTGTTTGTCTATGTGTTGTACCTGTGTATAGGGTGCAAGTGTTATAAGTGTTATAAGTATACGTTTACAGTGATAAGTATGTCGTCATCTGTAGTAGTCATTTGTTCTCAACCAATTCACTTTTATCCGTTATGATCTCTTATTTGAAAAGGGTGCAGGGTCCGATCACCGCGATTTGAGTTCTTCAAACTGTTATCCTCAATTTACAATTTTTACAAATTTTACAAGACACATGTTAATTAAAATGAAAATTCTCTGCTTGGGAACTCAAGTCAATGCAAGGTAACAATACAATAGCAAACAAAAGACATATCTAAAGCAACATAGGGCGTTTACGCCATTTAACAGATATCCGTGCTGCATGAATACGCGGAGTGGGAAGTAGCGCATATTTTGTGCAGGCAAGCTGACATGGGTCCAATGATCAGGGAGTAATGGGTGAGTTGTGGTGTGATACACCTTTACAAAGTGATGGTGCGTATACCTAGTCCACATCTGGACCTGATTTGATAGGACGCATTTCGTCGGTTGAGAAGGATCCGAGAAGGACATAAACTATACACTGCAAAAACTGGGGTGTTAAATTTAACACCAAGGGTGTTGCACAATATGAATACCAGCAAAATGTTGCTTTTTCAACACCCTTGGTGTTAAAGCCAATGCTCTTGATGTTTGAAATAATTCGATTAGTGTTAAAATAACACCCATGGTGTTAAAATTTTACACCATGTCTGGTATTGTGCAACACCATTGGAATACCCCACTTTTTGCAGAGCAAACCCTTGAAAAGGAGAAAGTTGTTAAACACCGTACAGACTCTGTGGCATTAGCGCCCTTTTCCTTCTCAATGACTTTGCGTTAACACCATTGCCATTGTCAACCAACAACTTTAAAGTTGCCAAATTGGACATTTTATTTTGTGGCGTTAAATTAATTGTAATAACTTAATGGATACGCCCATAACGTGTGCACAAATAAACTGGGCAATAATTGGCCGTTCAGTTGATGAGGAATATTTTCTCGCCCCTTCCTTTTTTTCCCCCAAACAAAAATGATCCCCGCTAATCGTTACTAAAACAGGGACAGGGTATCACATGATATTTCAGATTAAGGTATATTTACAGGAAGATCGTGGCATTATATTTATGCCAATGTCAATCAAACAACCCCAAAACACACGTAGGACATAGCTCACAACTGACGCAGAAATCATGTCTATTTTTCAACTTCAAACTTCGAATCGTGACGGAGGGTTGTGGCAGCATAACTCTAATCCTATAATCATAATTCTATATATTCTCTGATTTGGTTTAAAATGTGGATAATCTATATAAAGATGTATATTTTGTATTACTCCTATCTCTTTTAATCGTCTGTCTGTACGCTCACAAACACATACACACACGTACACACGCATACTTACATACACACACACACACACACAACACACACACAACACACACACACACACACACACACACACACACACACACACACACACACACACACACACACACACACACACACACACACACACACACACACACACACACACACACACACACACACACACAAATCTACATATACGAATAACGCAGGGCAGTGTAACATATGTTGTCACATTCATATTTTATACTCGGAATATTATACACCATCAACAAAATTAAGACTTGTAACAAGCATCCGGACGTTAATGTGATAGGCTAACAATGTGGAGCTTCAATTTAAAAAATTGTCAAACTTTGATATCTGAGCTACATAGTAGTGTTCAAATGGACAAATAAACACCCTAGAATACAAAAGTTTGGAAAGTTACACTGCCAATGGAAAGTTATACATGAATAAACAATAAAACTCGGTGCGAGTTTTATTAACCTAGGTGTACATACAGTAAGTCTATGGGAGAAAATGGGCACGTGAATCTGGTCAACTTACGATTTTCACTTTTTTAAAGCACTAAATAATCATTTTGAAATACAATTTTTTTTCAGGGCTTCATTTTTAGACCTCATCAAAGACACTGGTAGCATGGGGAATCATGCGGATCAGATTTTTTTAACTGTGGTAAATATTAGCCAATACCTTTAAACTTTTTCTTTACCATCCAGGGCATGGTATATAATATTTATTAGGCTTTGTTGCAACGGTATAATGAGCTGACGGGTTTGATGGAAGTTTTAACCAGATTTTTTAACACGAAATGGACTGACAGGTATAGTTGACGATTGTCATGTTTCATACAAGCGTTATCTTATAATCGTTCTTTGTAGCGTGACGCACTGAACATTTTTATTTTCGAGCCATAATGTTTCCCGTTATTTGCTATAGTGAAATTAACGTACATCAAGATATAACAGTTGCGAATTCGCTTCGGAGAGAAATGGAAAACAACAACTTTTAACCTTCAAGATTATTATTCGAGTAATTCGACCTCGCAACACAGTCATAAGTGACGCTGGTTTCACCAAGGTGATAGGCAAACATTGATGCTTTACGTCGTCGCTATCATGCGTAAGGTTGATGTTCCCATGGTATACTTAAAGATTATGAAAGGAGTGACCTATGGTTTATTTTTGAAACTGTATTTCGTGCTATTTGTTTCCAACACATCCATCGAAAAATACCAGCTATTCAGAACTAGGTAAACTCACGCACTTACTCTTTTCCTTCACTTCCACAATTGCATAATGATTGTTCTTAATCATCAAGTCTTATCATAAATAAAGACCTCAATTAACCCTATGATTTCTTTTTCAGCTGGCAGCGATTATTATTTCATCATAAGCAGTTTGTAAATCGCCAAACTTCTGGCTCGTTTTCAATCTTTCTGGCGAGACACGGTAACTGATATTTTTGATAAATGAATTAGATGTTTACTCTTGCACTCGAATTGTATACGCAACTTAACTTTAAACTTGACATTAAATTGGCCCCACAGTTCTTTTGTTTTTGATTCAAAACTGGTCGCTTTTAGTCTTTTCTTTGGGAAAGACAAAGAATTTGTATGACTTACTTTAAGTTTAATATGATTTAATTTCAATTAAGCCGTTTACTTCTGTAACTTGAAGTTACATTGGTCTCCGAATGCCGCTGGACTTAAATGATTGTTAGCCCGAGCAACACGTGCCGGTAGGTTACCTGGAGATTCATGGTTGCACGATGGTGTTTAGCACAAATGATATTAAGATGGAGGTTATGAGAGAGTTGAGGTATTGCACAGTAGTAGTGGACGAGTATGGCAGCAATTAAGTGTGCGGTGAGTTGACAGCGCTTGTTTAAGCGGCCGGAGCATTGGGTTAGAGGAGAACACGAAGGAGAGCGGGCAGTCACGGATAGGCCTAAGAAACCAAAACAACAACGCAAGCCGATAAGTGGCGGGGCAACGAATACCAGGGGTGCAAAGTTGGGATGCAGCCCAGACAGCAGAATAAAGAAAAAATACGGACCGCGGCAGGACAGTGAAGAGGGCAATGAAGGGGGATGCTGGGGAAGGAATGGGAGGCAGGGTGAGGGAGGGGGCGCACAGGGGTACAAGTGAGTGCAAAAGGGGCACGGGCCCCGGGGAGGAGTCCAATTGCGACAACGGCAACGCTACGGTCA